>JAFVLL020038307.1:0-14925 GCA_021397915.2 Tor tambroides | reverse complement strand
CCCAAAAACTCACTCCTCTTCCTTTGGTAACTTACTGATATTCTTACATACTTTATGGGTGATCGCTTTAGTATATTTTACTTTAAGTTCCCGGAGTTCGTTGATATGCCATTTCCTAGTGCCTTACCCGGCAGTCAAGTGCGGATGATGCTGTCGAAGATAAGTCTCTGCAGATGCTTTGGAGTTAAAGGATCTTTGTCCCTCCGGTAGCTGAATCCTCAGAGTCGCGGGTGAAGCATCGCGTAGGACACGTCGTTGTTGCGTAGCTGTCTTTTTAGTGCGCTGAATTCTTGTCGCTTTCTGAACAAGGTTGATGACATGTCCTGAAATATCATGATAGTAGAGTTGCCATAGGTGAGCTCGCCCCTTTCTCTGGCTGCATTGAGGATCTTAAGTGTGTCTCCATACCGAAGTAGACGAATCAGAATGGCCCGTGGTTTGCCATTCTCCGCTGGTCGTCGTTGCAAGGTGTGGTGAGCTCTTTCAGTTTTGTAGATCTCGTACTCCTGTCCAAGGATCTTAGGTAGCCATTCCTTTAAAAAAAATCCACAGCATTTCTACTTTCCACTCCCTCTGGAAAACCGATCAGGCGTAAATTCGACGACGAGATTGATTCTCAAGTTCATCAGTTTTATCTTTTAGCTGTTCAATTTTGTTGTCAACAGCCAATTTGACATCCACGACATCTTTTTGAAGGCCCGTTACTGCCTCTTCCGTCTCCAACTGCTTTGTTTCTACATCCACCATTCTCAGATTTGTTGACTGTAATTCGTTACCCGTTTTCTCCAAGGATTCTGCGAACTTACTCAGGCGTCCATCGATTAACTCCTGAATTCTGAGGAAACCTTTTTCCATTTCTGCATGGAACCATGGCGGCGGGTCGGATAATAACTGTCTCGTTTCCTGAGTTTCTTCTTTTTTATTGTCCGTCTTCTTTGGATTCGCCATATTTATCGTAATGTTCGAAGTTATTATTTTAGATAACGTACTTTTGTCGTAATAAATGTCTTTAGGGAGGGTTCTTTAAATGAAATTATTCGGGAGCTCCGTGCACCGTGTCTCACTCTAGCGCCGCCATTACCGGACGTCCCCGATAAAATTAGATTTTAAAGAGTGAAATCTATCTAAACATCTATACACTGAGAAGCACTCTCAGGTTGTTTAAAGACAAGCATAAAGATCACAAAGACTACAACTTATAATTTTGCAAAAACTACACCATGTTTTAGACCTTCCACCATGTTTAGAAAAGGATTCTTGTGGGGCTCATTATTTTAAAACAACCTTAATCATATTGATTCCAGCAACCTATTATGTTTTAAAACTTTAAAAGTAATCACACAACCTGTTCAGTTTTTGAATGTGGAATTTGTCCTTCCACATATTAGATGTGGGTTTTGTATCTCATTCCACATCACAAAAATCATGTGCGGCAGAAATCTGTGGACTAAAATCATTTCTCTGTAAAAGCAAGGGTGAAATTTGTCGACGTTTTGAGCGGGGATATGCAGACCATTGTTCTTTACGCCAAAGTGGGATGTAGGTTCGAGGCCAGCCTTTTCCAAACACATTCCCATGTAAACATCATCAATGGGCATCAGATCTATAGAGTGAGACATGTTGTAGATTGTTTTGGCCGTGAAGCTCGAGAGAAGAAAGCCTCCTCCACTGCAGTATGGAGGATACCTTTCAGACTCCTGTACCTGCACCGGGACAAAGTATTTACTTGAAGGTTGTCTAATAGGACCTACATTCTGGTTCAGGTACCCTGTGAAGAGATGTTTACTTCCATCATTGCCTTTCTGACCTTGAAGATACTCAACCATGTTAAACGTATTAGCAAAGATGTCATCGTCTCCATTTAAAAGAAATCTGACATGCGGGCACCATCTTTCCATCCAGTCTAAGAAAAGAATCTGCTTCAGTGTGAGGTTGAAGAAAGTATCATTGAAGTCCCACTGTAAAATGTCCTTGTTCTCACTGTTCTCCAGCTTCAATAGATTATTCAACCTGCGCTTCTCAAAGCCAGTTTTACTCGTTCCGGTTATGAAGACTCTGCGGATCCACACACCATTGTGCAGTCTTTCCATAGCCCATGTTTTCCGCAAAACTTCTCGTCGATTGTAATTCTCTGGAGAACTCTTGATGACCAGCAGAAGGAAGACATCTACAGAGTTCTGGGGTCCACCACACTTATTAGGCACGTCAAGAAGCATGGGAAAACTTCTACAGTGTTTATAAAGCAGGAAGTCTTGGATATGATTTGGCAGAGTAGAAAATCCAGTCACACTATAAGCAGACGTGTTCCGAAGACAATGTGAAGACGGAGGCTGGAGAGTTTCAAAGCTGAACAAATCGTTTTGATGATGGATCATCTCATTAACATCTTTGCTTTTCAGTGTCACGTCATTTTCAAAGTTGTTTTTTTTCATGATAATGACCAGGCACACAACACCTGTCAGAAGTAGTGCTATCGTCTGCAAGTTTTTCCTTCTCATCTTTGCACCTTTTTAAGAACAGAGACACAATTCATATTAATGTTACTCAAATACAAGAGTGTTTGAACTTTGCCAAGAACTTTAGGACTTGAATGTGTATCACAGTACAACACATTTGGGAAGAATTACAAAATGATTTTAAATGACACTTACATTTAAAAATAATAGTCTATGCATGTATGTTTGTATGTATGTGTGTCTGTGTTCTGCATATCCAAGCCATTTAGGAAAAAGAGTTTGGGGACAGGGTAAATATTAACATTAGGTTACTATAAATCAGTAGCAAATTTGGTTGCATTTTTGTTCTGCATTCTCATTTGCATGTGGGTGCAGTTGCTGGCATATCTCGATTAACGGAAATCACACTCTCACTCTCTCTCTCTCTCTCTCTCTCTCTCTCACACACACACACACACACACTTGTTTTTAAATTTAGCTGTCAATAAAAAAAAAAGGAATTACTCCAAAATGTGTTGTACTGTGATACACATTCATGTCTAGTTCTCTGCAACAAAATCAGGAAGGAGCATATAGGGGTTGAATATCTGAACTCAACAATAGTACCAAAAGTACAAAAGAACAAAAGAAAACAGTACACAACAAGGATAACGTTGCAGGGTCATGAGAACATGGGGAACCTCAGTGTGTTCAATAAAGTTTACAGAGCCAATGCTCATCATGCCATGATGGAATGAAATGCATTCTCAAGGTTCATTATACAATTGTAATCTTCACCAGAATATTATAACATTAAATATTTAAATAAAAATAATGTCAAACAGGATGAATAGTTAGCCAGTAGAAACCATGCAGATACAGTACAGATTTATTCTTGGGAAAGCATAACACCATTAGTATTAGTTTATTATTATTATTATTATTTTAGGAAGATATGGTATGAACCATTTTCATCAATCAATTAAGTTTAAGATCTGAAAATCAGAATAGCATATTTTGAGGTGTAGTCTATTTCACTGTGTGGAAAAGTCACCATCATTTTCTCTTTCTATAAGATTAAACTGGTAACACTGTTCAGTTTACATACAGAATACATTAACATTAGTTTAATTTTAAGGTATTTGACTTACGTTGTCGATAGGCTACTAACTTTTTTGTGTAGGCTATTGTGAACCGAGTAGCCCATGCATTTCATTGTTTGCACTGAAATTAATTTTTCAAGTAACTGCCGCACTTCAAAGTCAACATAGTGTTAATTAGTGGAAAAAAATGTTAGTGAACAGTAGGCTATTCTAAGGAGTAATCTCTCTCAAAACGTTCACTGTTTTCTATATTACTGGTAATATAATGGCAACCATAGTTTTATTAATCGTTTTTTATCAAATATTATATTTTATAAGAAACAGTACATGAGAGAGTCATTCCATAACATTAATTAAGAATTATCAGATAGCTATAAAACGTAGCCTACCTAGACAACAGTACCGCAGCATACATTGTGGTTGCACTGAATTTGCCTCAGGTTGATTTTCTGAGAGTAACAATCGAAAATCAACACAGTTTAAACACATTTAAAATGTAAATTCTGAAATTGATTTATTTTTCACCTACACTGTAAAAAAAAAAAAAAAAGTTGTTTCAACTTAAAATAATTTGTTACCCCGCTGACTTAAAATTTTTAGTTTAGTCAACTTGAAATTTTAAGATACTCAATGTTAATTTAAGGGACAACTGGAATATTTTATATATATATATATATATATATATATATATATATATATATATATATATTTCATAAATAGGCTTATCACTGTAAAAAGTGATGTTGACATAACTTAAAAAAATTGAGGAAACCCGTTGCCTTATACTTTTTTATTATTAATTATTTTTAAGTTAAGTGAATTGTCAATTGTCACTTAACTTTTTTTAAAATTATTATTTACTTAATTTTAAAGCAATGGGTTTCCTCAATTTTTTTAAGTTAAGTCAGCATCACTTTTTACAGTGTACTTGTGGGAAAAATTAAACCATGTGACTTGTTTTGTTATCTAAACCTCTAAAGTAAACAGATTAAAACATATTCATCTTACCTGACCGTTAATTAGCTTCTTTGGATAAGGTCAACACAAGTGTTTGAGCTTTTGTTAATGTTGAAATGTACTTACACAACAATCCACGCCCTGTATTTACAGCTCAAAATTTGTCCTCCTAATGAGGAAATCCACATATGTCTCTGTGGTACAGATGTCTCTAGAGGAAACACTGAAAATGATGTAGACAGATGCTGGGTCTCAAAGTCTGATGTGCTGTTTACCTAAACAACATGATGAGCAGCAGTGCAGTCAAGGTAGCCAGCTCACTGATTAATCATTTGTAAAAACTTTAAAATGTAACCAAATTGATTTATTCTGAGATTCACAGTAAGGCACACGTCTTACATATTGTGTGTGTGTGTGTGTGTGTGTGCGTGTGCGTGTGTGTGTGTGTGGTTAACAAAATAATTTTTATATATAATACATTATGAATGATTCTATGTTCCAAGAAATATCAGCAAAAAGGTTCCTTGCTTGACAGTATTATGAAATACACACATTTGCTCAAGGATAGTAAAACAAACTGCAATAAAGTGATTTTACAGAGTAAAAATGTTCCTGGGTCAGTATGTTACGTTGACCCAGTAACATGTGCAACTCTGTGAAATCTGTAAAGTTTGCTTTAAGATATAAAGGAATGAGGATGTGAAACAAGATGTGCAATAAGTGGAGCAATGGACCCCCTCCCCCAAAAGCAAGATGGAAACTGTTTAGTTTGAACTGAAAATCAACAGAAGAGATTTGTCAGTACACTTAATAAACTGCTTTTGTGTGGTAAAAGCTTGTCACATCTTAATTTGCCAACCTTTCTGCTAATCTTAAACATTTTTGCATCATTTTGGAGTGACTATATAGGGCTTGCTATGAGAAAAAACCCGGTACAGTCACATACGTACTCTAGCAGGAAGTACTTACCTACAGGTCACTTACAAATTAAACATTATATGGTTCAGTAATGCAAATTAACAGCTTCAAAGTTTAACAAACTAGAATCAATTGTGAATTCCATGTGGGGAAATCTTTTGTAAACTCCCAGATTGCATAGACGACTGCATTTCGGCACTCCAAAATTCACAGAACTAAGACTAAAAGTGACTGCACCTTAGTAAGTGTAGATACAGAGAATTTGACAGCACTATAAATTTTCTTCTATGGAATCTGTAAATGTGCAAACGTAATAATTTGTTGAAAAAAACTTAAGGCCTATTCACACCTGTTATGAATCGGCCAGGCTCCACCACCACCCAATCACAGAGATCACTCTCACTTGAGTTCTGAGCACCCGCACCTGTCACGCATCCAGTTACCCAATCACTAGTCTAGTACATAAGCACACACCTCAGTCACCACCATTGTCTGGTCTCATATCTACGAAGTGGACTCTCTGACTTAGTTCAGCATTCTATGTTATGTACCTGATTGACTTACCTCCTGTGTTCCTCAGTGTTCTGTGTCTCCATGTTCTCTACAGTCTCCATGCTCTTGAGGTGTGTGCTCCGTCTCGGTGTCTCCTGTTCTCCTGGTCATCTGTAAGAAAGGATTCCAAGTCACACTCTACACCGATCTCCAAGGAAGTCGTCTAAAGACCCTTATACTCAACATTGCATCTCCCTACTATCTGTAATGACTCCTCTGTGCAAAAATAAAGATCATTGTTTTTACTTACCATCTGTGTCACGCCACTTCTGTTACAGAAGACCAGACCTAACACCGTCTGCACAGAAGAGTTCCCACGACCCATTTCAGGAGCTCGTGGATTCCCTCCGGCGAGTATTACTGCAGGCTCTAGCTCCACCATCACCACCACCGCCAGTCACTTCCGCAAACACCGCACGCACTTCTTCGCCTACCGTCATCGCCAGTCCCATGGCCAGACCAGCCCCCTTCTCTGGTTCGGCGAAGGAGTGCAACGGATTTCTCCTACAGTGTACCCTCACCTTTGCGATGCAACCACAAATGTATCCTACTGAACGGTCTAAAGTAGCATTCATTATTTCTCTGCTAACAGGAACTGCATTGCAATGGGCAGAAACAATCTGGGCTCAGGCCAACCCCGCCACTCAAAGCCTTCACAGCTTCATTTCTCATTTCCGTGAGGTATTTGGCAGGGCCGATGGAGATACTACAATCAGTGGGCAACTCTACCATCTACAGCAAGGTACTATGAATATCAACGAATATTCTATCAAGTTTAGAACCCTTGCAGCTGCCAGCGGATGGAATGAAAGATCGCTACTTACCACCTACCGGCAGGGATTGATTCCAAAACTTCGCTTGCAACTTGCTTCTTATGATGACTCCATCGGATTAGAACAATTCATCCAGCTGTCCATTCGCTGTGCAAACCGCATGCAGTCCTGTTTAGCAGAGCTATCACCCGCTGTGTCTGCATCACTCCTCTGCCAACCAGATTCCACGACCCCTCCAGAATCATTTCCAGAACCCATGATGGTTGAAAACCAGAGACTCACTCCAGCTGAGCGGCAGAGAAGGTTGACCCGGGGTCTCTGTTTGTATTGTGGTGCGAGTGGGCATATGATCCTGGCATGCCCCCTTCGTCCTCCACGACCTGTGGTGAGTGTCATTCAACCCGCGGAGGTTAAGATGGAACCACTCACTACTTGTGTAATGCTTACTGCCTCTGTGTCTGTTTCAGTATCCGCCCTACTCGACTCCGGGTCAGCAGGAAACTTCATCTCCAGAAATCTCTGCCGCCAGCTCCAACTTCAGACCATCGCCACCGAAACGGTTTACCAAGTCCAGTCGGTAACAGGGAAACCATTATGCAGAAGGAACGTGCGCTATAGTGTGGGACCCATCAACCTGCGCATTGGTCAGCTTCATTCCGAAACCATCCATCTTCTAGTTCTGGAGGGGTCCACCGCTGACATCATCTTAGGGCGCCCGTGGCTGGTGAAACACAATCCCATACTCTCTTGAAAGACGGGAGAAGTCCTGAAGTGGGGCAAAAACTGCTTTCCAGGATGTTTTCCCATCACTCCCTCACCACAAAGATCTCCTGCTGAAGTGATACCCGTGTGTTCAACATCCATCGAAAGCCCAGTAGAGAAACAGTCTGTCGACATTCCATCCTATTATGCCCCCTTCAGTGACGTGATTTGTCCCAAGAGAGCATCCCAGCTCCCACCACATCGGCCATGGGACTGTGCCATCGATCTCCTACTGGGTGAGCCAGTGCCCCGTGGAAAAATCTACCCACTCTCGCTTCCAGAAAAAAAAGGCCATGGAAGAGTATATTGATGAAGCCCTGAAACAAGGATACATCCGATCATCGACTTCCCCTGCTGCATCTAGCTTCTTCTTTGTGGCCAAGAAGGACGGAGGCTTGAGGCCCTGTATTGATTACCGCTCACTTAACAAGATCAGTCAAATTTCGCTATCCCCTTCCCCTCGTCCCATCGGCTTTGGAACATCTCCGGGGTGCCTCGATCTTCACCAGGTTGGACCTCCGCAGCGCTTATCTGATCCAGATACGCGAGGGGGACGAATGGAAGACTGCATTTGACAACTACTGGCTATTATGAGTATTTGGTCATGCCCTATGGACTCGTCAACGCCCCCTCCGTATTCCAGGACATTATGCACGAGGTGCTCCGGGAGTTTCTCCATCGTTCAGTGATCGTTTACATTGATGATATCCTGATTTACTCCCGGAGCCTGGCCGAACATCGCCGTCACGTTGCGGAGGTCCTACAACGACTCAGGGAGTACCATCTCTACCTCAAGGCCGAGAAATGCACCTTTCACCAATCTTCCGTGCAATTCCTGGGATATAACATCGACCACAAAGGAATTCAGATGGACGAGGGGAAGGTAGCAGCTATCACTTCCTGGCCAGAACCCACCACTATCAAAGAGCTCCAAAGATTCCTCGGATTTGCCAACTTCTATCGCCGCTTCATCCAAGATTACAGCAAGATTGTCAGCCCATTAACTGACCTTCTACGTAGTAAACCCAAGTCTCTGTCCTGGTCTCCATCCGCCTCTACAGCCTTTGCCACATTGAAGGAAGCCTTCACGAGCGCACCACTCCTCGTTCACCCTGACCCAGATCTACCCTTCATAGTCGAGGTCGATGCATCTACCACAGGAGTGGGAGCGGTGTTGTCTCAGCAGCAGGGGAAACCAGCTCGACTTCATCCATGTGCCTTCTATTCTTGGAAGCTCAGCCCGGCGGAGGTTAACTACGACATCGGTAACCGGGAGCTGCTAGCCATCAAGTTAGCGCTGGAGGAGTGGAGACACTGGTTAGAAGGAGCTGTTCATCCGTTCACTGTGTTAACCGACCATAAGAACTTGCAATATCTTCGTGATGCCAAGCGTCTCAACCCCAGACAAGCAAGATGGGCGCTCTTCTTCACCAGGTTTAACTTCTCCATCTCCTATCGTCCAGGTTCCAAGAATGTTAAAGCTGATGCCCTGTCTCGAATTTTCAGTCCTGCTGAGAAGCAAGAGGAACCCGAAAGCGTCATTCCTTCCAAATTGATCATCAGTCCCATCCAATGGACCACTCCTCCAGTCGCCACGGATGCAGCTCCCAACAATCCGCCGGGCTGCCCACCAGGATGTCAGTATGTGCCACGGTCACAGCGCACTCCACTCATCCACTCCTCCCACACCTCTGTGGGCACTGGCCACCCAGGGGCCAACAACACCCTCTCGCTGCTACGAGAACGCTTCTGGTGGCCAAATATGGCAAGGGATGTGAGAAGGTTCGTTCAGGGATGTCCAGACTGCGCCATGTCCAAAAGCCCCCGCCATTTACCAGCAGGCAAGCTCCTTCCGTTACCCGTACCTAATCGCCCATGGTCACACCTAGGAGTTGACTTCATAACAGACCTGCCGCCCTCTGGAGGTAACACATGCATTCTAGTGATTATTGATCGTTTTTCTAAGTTCTGTCGACTTCTACCCCTCAAGGGTCTGCCCACAGCACTGGAGACTGCTGAACTTCTCTTCAATAATGTGTTCAGAATTTATGGCATTCCTGAGGACATCGTGTCTGACCGGGGTCCGCAGTTCATCTCTCGAGTCTGGCATGCATTCTTCAATCTCCTAGGTGTGACCGTAAGCCTCTCCTCTGGATACCATCCGCAGTCTAATGGGCAAACGGAAAGGAAGGTGCAGGAAATGGGGCGCTTTCTACGAACCTTCTGCCATGGCCACCAGGATTCCTGGAACCAGTTCCTAGGCTGGGCCAAGTACGCCCAGAATTCCCTGCGACATCCATCTACTGGTCTCACTCCCTTCCAGTGCGTGCTCGGCTACCAGCCTCCCCTGTTTCCCTGGTCAGGGGAACCCTCTGATGTTCCTGCCATCGATCACTGGTTCCGGGAAAGTGAGAGGGTTTGCATCAGCTTCAGCAGGCAGTGCGCAGGCAGAAGATGGCCGCGGACCATCGATGAGCTGAAACACCCACTTACCAGCCAGGCCAGAGGGTCTGGTTGTCCACCAGGGACATGAGGCTGTGCCTGCCCAGCAAGAAGCTCAGTCCCAGATTTGTTGGTCCCTTCACCATCCTGGAACAGGTCAACCCGGTCACATACAGGCTTCAACTTCCTCCTCAATATAAGATTCATCCCACTTTTCACGTTTCACTATTAAAGCCTCACCATGACCCTGTTCCTATTCCCACAGAGCCTGGCCAGACGGAGGAGCCCCCTCTTCCTTTGATCCTTGAAGAGGGTACCATCTACAAGGTCAAAGAGATCCTGGAGTCCCGACGCCGTGGTGGTCAACTGGAATACCTGGTGGACTGGGAAGGCTATGGACCAGAGGAACGTTCATGGGTACCCAGAAATGACATCTTAGACCCTTCCTTAATGGAGGAATTCCACACTGCTCATCCTGATCGTCCTGCACCCCGTGGCAGAGGTAGACCACCACTACGTCGGGGTATTCGGCCCTCAGGAGCGGGCCGTGGAGGAGGGGGTACTGTAACGAATCGGCCAGGCTCCACCACCACCCAATCACAGAGATCACTCTCACCTGAGTTCTGAGCACCCGCACCTGTCACGCATCCAATTACCCAATCACTAGTCAAGTACATAAGCACACACCTCAGTCACCATCATTGTCTGGTCTCGTATCTACGAAGTGGACTCTCTGACTTAGTTCAGCATTCTATGTTACGTACCTGATTGACTTACCTCCTGTGTTCCTCCTTAGTGTTCTGTGTCTCCATGTTCTCTCCAGTCTCCGTGCTCTTGAGGTGTGTGCTCCGTCTCTGTGTCTCCTGTTCTCCTGGTCATCTGTAAGAAAGGATTCCAAGTTACACTCTACACCGATCTCCAAGGAAGTCGTCTAAAGACTGTTATACTCATCATTGCATCTCCCTACTATCCGTAACGACTCCTCTGTGCAAAAATAAAGATCATTGTTTTTACTTACTTATGTGTAACGCCACTTCTGTTACAACACCAAGAACGATAATAATCCCCATCCACTTGATCCCCATCCAATAATCCCCATCCACTTGATTGGCTCTATCACTCTCGCTCCTCTCCACCTGTAGCTGGTGTGTGGTGAGCGCACTGGCACCGTTGTCCTGTGGCTGCCGTCGCATCATCCAGGTGGATGCTGCACACTGGTGGTGGTTGAGGAGAGACCCCCCCCCACATGATTGTAAAGCGCTTTGGGTGTACAACCATACACAATAAAGCGCTATATAAATGCATCATTCATTCATTCATTCAACGATAACTATAATGCTAACTATATTATTGTCCATACCAACATGTCTCATTATCTTTATAACTGTTTGGACTTCCCAGTTCTCATAAATTAGAGGAATTAACAAAACAATGGTTGAAATCATTCCCTCATCCAGCAATGACCTTTTAACTCTGCAGCAATTACAATTTGAAATTTTCCCTTAATGATGCCAAATCAGTTTTATCAAAGATTTAAGAGGTCAGTGTGATTCAGGGTGACTTTTTCTAAGAACACTGAGATGACGTTTCCATCTTCTCCTTTAATAAAAGAATCAGTAAATTTACACAAAAGAGAGAGAAAACATGTTGAAAATATAGAAAAAGTACAATTTCCAACTTATATTGTATTTTTCCAAGCCAAACATATCGCTTTACCATGAGTCATTAAAAGCATTCAAACCACCTTTTTTCAAATTATATTCAATCAGATGGAAGAGCAAAAACCTGTTTTGCAGCTAAATGATTAACAGTTTTAACGCTAATGTAAAGAGAAGAGGAAAAGTGATCCAAACCACAAAATAATAAATAGCATTTCTTTTCTTCTCACATAAATAAATACAACTATGTCTGTAGTCTAAAGCATTAACAGCACTGGTGAATTTCAAAATGAAATATTTTCCAAAATAATTTTGTCTCTGTGCACACATTACAAAGACAAGAAAGAGATTGGTCAACTTGTGCGCCTATAAATTCAATGATGAATGGACATTTATCACTTTATAAAATACAGCAGTAAGAACTAAACAGAACAGAACCTTAAATCAAGCTCAAACTGATAAACATCACGTAATGACTCACAGCTCTTTTTGCACCATATATAACATGGTCAATTAATTACTGACCTGACGCTCAGAACACTGTTAGGTGACATTTTGCTGTTCCGTGTCCAGTCATGCAAATGGTAAGATGGAAAGATATCATTCAGACAGATACAATTCAGTTAAAGGACTAAAAAGTCTGATAGAGTGACAATAGCGTATTTTTATAAGACAAACACGTTCCACTGATGCTTAGTTTGATTCGAATGCTTTGTTTGATTAGTTCTATGATTATGGATCGTAAACACACATTTGGCAAGTATTTAAGAGCATTTCTGGGGTCCGCAAGCAGGATGTTAGTGTGGAATCCATCTGCCAGCCTAACTTTACTTTCTCTCCTGCCCAAACATGACAGGCAATGGGGGCTGTGATATCCACCACTGGAAGGGTACAGTTCCTCTCACAGGAAAAGACTGTCCATATCAGTGTGTTGAACCACTCTGTGTTCCATCCTGAAAACACAAGCAACATACTATCTATGCAAATAAGCATGCACTTGAAAATGTCAGCAGGAAAAAAAGGCAAAACAGTGTGTGATAGGCTATTATCGGAAATCTAAAACATTACATAAACACATCAACAGAAATAAAATCAGTGATAAATATAGTTAATTATGAAACAGTAGCCATCAAATCCAAATTCAAATAATTTGTTTCCTTAAAGAAGCTATATGTAGAATTCAGAAACCCTTGTTATTTTTTCCCTTTCTTAGCTTACAAGTTAAAATACGTTGGAAATACATGTTTAGTATTTTACTGTTAACAAACAACCAGACACGTCGGTGACAGTGACTTTTAGATCATCTGAGTCTGAAGGCTATAAAACACTGTGGCTCTTACTTTATGCTCATGTATTACAGGCAGCC
Source organism: Tor tambroides (assembly GCA_021397915.2). Lineage (NCBI taxonomy): Eukaryota > Metazoa > Chordata > Actinopteri > Cypriniformes > Cyprinidae > Tor > Tor tambroides. The sequence continues at coordinate 1,959 of JAFVLL020038307.1, read as the reverse complement.
TGGATAACAGAAGAGGATCCTGGGATTCTTTAAGCATCTCGTCTCCAAGAGGAGAAAGAGAAGGAGGCGAACAGAATTCAAACCTCTGCCGCCATAGCACTGCCCCCACCAACAGCAAACTGATGATGACTAACAGAGGAAGAACAAATAAAGGTGATCAAGCGAACATCAGTCCAGTTACTTTAAGAGTGAGGAGAAGGTTGCAACAGAGAAGTTAGACCAACCAGTCAATGAGAGAAGCCAGGCAAATTGTGAATCAGAAAATGGTGTTCTTGTTTCCGACTGCCACAGATTGTTTCCTGAAAATGCAAAATTATTCAAAGAACTTTTAAGAAACACTTTCAATACATGTTTTTGACACTGAAGGCCATGCATCCAATCAAACTCTACTGTATTCCGGCACAAATTTAAAGCTTAACTGCTACTGTAAATGTGGACAATAATGCATTAAGGTATTATAAACATTTACATGAATTTTTGTAAAGCTGATTTGAAACAACATGTTTGTGAAATCATGCTGATTAGAAGATTATTAGAAACCTAAATACTGTAATCGATATTCCTGTTCAGCCTGTCATGTTAATTATTTTATCAAATCCTGTAGTTCTATGAAATAGTTGTTTTTGAGGACATTTTTGTTAACTTTTGTATGGTAATCATTTTTTTAACCTTTTTTTTTGTCAAAATAACTTAAAATAAAATAGGAAGGTACACTTATGATATGTTTTTGAAATTGAAGGCTGTACATCCAATTAAACTGTATAATGGATACAGATCCCTGTAGTTCTATGAAATATTAATATATTTCAATGTTTGGTTTTAAGGACATTTTCGTTTACTTTTGTAAGATAATACATTTTTGTACTTGTTTTTGTTTTGTCACATACTTCCTGGGTCCTGATGCAAAGTTTAGAACCACTGACTAGTGTAACACAAAACTACACACCCACAAGAAACCGTTTCAAAAGTGTATTTGCAGCAAAAGTGTGATCCCACATCAAATGTAGCATCTTCAGTAACTTTTTTCAAAACTGAAATTTCACAGCATCTGTGAAGTGGCATGTTACTGTGCACACAGACTCCATGAGCTACAAAAGCAATAAAAAGCCATTTATATCAACTACAGCATTACATTTACCAACTGAGTAGATGCAAACAAAAGTAACATCATGTTTACAAGGCAGGTGCTTCTCCAACCAAAGAGCAAAATATGTGAGATATGATCTACTTAACAGTAATTTATACCAGTAACTGAGAACCACAATCTACACAGACACAAATGCTCACTAACCAAAATAAGACGAGCAAATAATTTGAGGTTTTTTAGAGAAGAGATGGGTGACTCAGAGAGAGAAACCCACATACAGCATGACCTGAAGTTGCACACACTCACAGACACAAACACATCATCAAATCAAAAAACATTCATTTGCTCTCCATGCATTAGAGCATAGATTAAAATCTATGACACCATTTTTTTTTTTTTTGGAAGTATGGATCCTGTAGTGTCTGAAAACAAATATGCAAACTACTGGAATGTTTTTAAAAAGTACTGAATAAGTCTGCATGTGTCACTGACATACCGTATGTCTTCTGTAGAGCTACTTTATAGCTGATTTGCATCCTGCAGTATCAACACTTCTATGACCTGAGCTGAATGAAAACACTATCGTCTTCTGTGGAGCTGATTATAGCTTAACTGAATTTTGAACCTTTACACTGTTATTGAACTGAACCAACAAGGACTAATGACACTCTTTTCTTTTTACATCGGAATTTGAATTTGATATTATATTTTCCTGTTTATTACTGTGAAGCTGCTTTGAATATATATAAAACAGTGCATTCATGCATAACACGCTTAACTTTTGTAGAATATCAGAGACTGAATCAGACAAATTTAAGATGCGATTAGAACATTGAAACATGAGGAGATGGAATTCCACCAAGGAAACAGAA
>JAFVLL020038306.1:22500-36061 GCA_021397915.2 Tor tambroides | reverse complement strand
TGATGGTGGAGCGTTTGAAGCATGAGGGGACTTCGCACAGCTCCAGTGATCTGTTGAAGATCTGTGTGAAGATGGGGGCCAGCTGATCAGCGCAAGTTTTCAGACAGGCTGGTGTCACACCGTCTGGGCCTGGTGCCTTTCTTCTCTTGTTCTTTCTGAAGACCTGGCACACGTCATCTTCACTGAACTGAATTGCAGGTGTGGGGGAGACGGGGGTTGCAGGAGGTGTGAATGGTGTTTTTTCAAACCTGCAATAAAACTCGTTCAGATCGTCTGCCAGTTGTTGATTCTCCACAGTGCTGGGGGATGGTGTCTTGTAATTGGTGATGTCTTTCAGACCTTTCCACACTGAAGCCGTGTCACTAGAAGAGAACTGAATCTGTAGCTTTTCGGAATAATTCCTCTTTGCCACTCTGATCTCCTTTTCCAGTGTGTATTTGGCCTGTTTGTACAAGACTCTGTCCCCATTCCTGCGAGCATCTTCTTTGGCCTGACGGAGCTGGCTGAGTTTTGCAGTGAACCATGGTTTGTCGTTGTTGTAAGTTAAATGAGTCCTGGTAGGAATGCACACATCCTCACAGAAACTGATATGTTACTGTCTCTGTGAGCTCGTCCAGATCAGTGGCAGCAGCTTCAAAAACAGTCCAATCAGTGAGAGAGAAACAGGCTTGTAAATCCCGCTCTGCTTCATTAGTCCATCTTTTTACAGTCCTTAATACAGGTCATGTAGGTCGGTATGAGTTGAACTAAACAGTGATCAGAGAGCCCCAAAGCTGCCCGTGACACAGAGTGATATGCATCCTTTATTGCTTTGTAACAGTGATCCAGTATATTACTGTCTCTGGTGGGACATGTAACACGCTGTCTGTATTTTGGCAGTTCACGTGAGAGATTTGCTTTATTAAAGTCCCCGAGAATGATTAAAACAGAGTCTGGGTGTTGTTGCTCAGTCTCTGTGATCATATCAGTGAGTTTCTGTAAAGCCGAGCTCACGTGCGCTTGCCGAGGAATGTAAACACTCACCAGAATGAACGAACAAAACTCCCACGGCGAATAGAATGGTTTGCAGTTAATGAAGAGTGTTTCAAGATCGGGCCAGCACATCTTCTTTAACACAGTTACATCTGTACACCACCTTTCGTTGATGTAAAAGCACGTCCCTCCGCCGCACGATTTACCCGTTGATTCTGCGTCGCGGTCCGCTCTAAACAGCTGAAAGCCCAGCAGGCTTAACACGCTGTCCGGAATGACATCTTTCAGCCAGGTTTCCGTGAAGCACATAGCAGCCGAGTTTGAAAAATCCTTGTTATCCGGGAGAGCTGAAGGAGTTTGTCTGTTTTTTTGGGTAGAGAGTGGAGATTCGCCAGATGGATGCTAGGCAGCGGCGTTCTGAATCCGCGCTGTCTGAGCTTCACGAGCGCGCTGGCTCGCTTCCCCCGTCTGCGTGTCCTAAAGCGTTTGATCAGCTCCGCCAACTACAACATTCAGCAAAACGTTGGAATAATCAAAATCCTGTAAAAGATTTTGTGGTGTGTTCTGCCGAATGTTCAGCAGTTCATCCATGGTAAAACTGATTGTGTTTGAGAAACAAAAAACAGGAAAAATTAACAAAAACAGTACAAACACTGGAGAGCTAAGCACTGTGGCTGCCATGTGTGGCGCCATCTTAGCTGATGAGACATCGCAGATGGAAGATGTCCTGTAGGGATGGAAGTTTGTTGCCGATGATGACTTCTGCTGTTTTCACGACTCTCTGAAGGGCCTTGCAGTCGAGGAGTGAGCAGCCATAGAGTGAGGCACCCAGTCAGGATGCTCCCAATGGTGCATCTGTAGAAGTTTGTAAGGATATTGGGAGGGAGACCAAAGCTTTTGAGCTTCCGTAGGAAATAGAGCCACCGGTGTGCAGATTTAACTACTGATGTGGTGTGCAGAGACCAGGATAGGTCATCAGAGTGGTGCACACCAAGGAACTTGATGCTCTTGACTCTTTCTACTACAGATCCATTGATCTATAAGGGCACATCAACAGTAACGCCTTCAAAAACAGCCAGAAACCTTGTAGTTATGATTGATGATCAGCTGACTTTCTCAGACCACATTGCTAAAACTGCCCAGTCCTGCAGATTTGCTTTATTCAACTTCAAAAAGATCAGGCCATTTCTTTCAGAACATGCTTCACAACTCCTTGTTCAAGCTCTTGTTCTGTCCAGGCTGGACTATTGCAATGCTCTCTTGGCAGGTCTTCCAGCCAGTTCTATCAAACCTTTACAGTTAATCCAGAATGCGGCAGCAAGATTAATTTTTAATGAGCTGAAAAGAACACACATCACACCTCTGTTTATCAATTTGCACTGGCTACCAATAGCTGCTCGCATAAAATTCAAAGCATTAATGTTTGCCTACAAAACCAGCACTGACTCTGCTCCCCTTTACCTAAATTTTTTACTTCAGACTGATGTGCCCTCTAGAAGCTTGCGTTCTGCAAGTGAACGACGCATTATTGTGCCATCCCAAAGAGGCACAAAATCACTTTCACGGACTTTTACGTTAAATGTTCCCTCCTGGTGGAATGACCTGCCCAACTCAATCCGAGCAGCTGAGTCCTTAACCATCTTCAAGAATTAGCTAAAAACACATCTCTTCCATCTTTATTTGACCCTCTAACTCTAGCACTCTCTATTCTAATTCTATTCTTTAAAAAAAAAAAAAAACTTGTCCCTTGTAGACTTGCACTCAATTTGTTTACTAACTAAAAAAAAACTGACTAGCTTCTCTAATCTTTTGTATTCTATCTATTTGTTTTCTTTTTATTTATTATACAATTAACAAAAGCAAAAAAGGCCTCTAACACTAGCTGCTCTATTCTTTTTCTATTTACTTGGCCACACACCACTTCCCCCCTATATTATATGTCTCCCTTGTCAGACACACCCATTTCAGGTCTTGCATTCTCTACTAACGAGCTGATGAGTTGAATCAGGTGTGTCTGACAAGGGAGACATGCAAAATGTGCAGGGCAGGGGTGCTTTCAGGACAAGTTTGATAACCGCTGGTGTAGGGCAATAGAAAATACGGTTTGTACAGCATAAAAAACATTGTCCCCACAATTCACAAAAACAAACATGTGTGTGTGTATGTTTATATATATGTGTGTGTCTCTGTGTGTGTGTGTGTCTGTGTGTGTGTGTGTGTGTGTGTATGTGTGTGTGTATGTGTATGTATATATGTGTGTGTGTGTGCAGGATTTCCCCTGGAGTGGTCGTCGTCTGGGTCGGTGTGCTGTGGTTGGCAGTGGTGGGATTCTGAAGAACAGCAGCTGTGGACGTGAGATTGACAGCGCAGACTTCGTCATACGGTAAACACATCCCATCATGCCTTGCTCCTCACTGACCACAATTATGTGCTCAAACAGAGTGATTTCAATGGACCAGAAAATCCCACAGACGCACATTGAAAGAGGAACCCGAGGCTCATCCACAGACCAGAAGATCAGAGAGACTTTGAACTCTTTCTGTTAAAACAGAATTCAACTGATTAACTTTTTTTTTTTTTTTTTCTTACAGTAGCTTTGAAACAATGTAACCTCTTCGGTCTGAATAGTTTAAACCGTTCATGGCTCTCTAGTGTGTTATAGTTACACACATGAACCTTCTGCTGAGGAGCTCAATGTGCCGTCTTTACCCGGTTGGCACAGGGTCCTTTACTGTTTCCATTAAAACCAATACAATTCCCATCATAACCAGTACATCCATTACAAATTTTGTGATGGTGTCTATATTGTCTTTTTTTCAGCAGGAACTTTTGATTTTAATGAAGTGTTAGTAAATGTTGAACTGTTAAAGTTAAATGAAATGTTTAAGTGTAATATGAATCATTATATTTTTCAGACAAAAATATAGGTGCGGGCAGTTGGCGGGTGGATAATTTATTTGAAGCTGCGGATTCGGGTGACGTTTTAGCTCATTCGTGCATCACTAACTAGAGACATTGGTGGAGGGATGAATGCAACACTTTCAGATCACCTCATGTCTCATTCACCCGTGAGAAAACATAACAGCACAATATTAACGCCTTTGATTCTCACTCTGTCTGCTAATGGAATGCTCTGATGGCGTATCATGTATGGGCATGTCAATTATTTTTCTGGCTCTGCTAACCACATTTTGAAGTTGTGACCTAAATTTTGACAAATAAATCAGACAAGTTTTGTTGCCGCCGATATAGCCTCGCGTGCAGTGCGTTGACATGCAGCGCCATTGCGCTTCGGGCGTCCCGAGTTTGAAACCCGGCTTGTGGACCTTTTCCCATCCCGCCCCTATCTTTCTCCTACTTCGTTTCCTGTCCTCTCTACACTGTTCTATCAAATTAAAGGCAAAAACAATACAGATAAATCTTTAATTCAACAAATTACCAAGCCATATTGTAAAAGCATAACATTCAACATATTCAATAGCTGATCTAACAGCAATGTTCCCTATCATATGAAACTTTTATCCACCCCACAGACCCTAAGCCTTTGCAAAAAGTGCAAAAGCTGACAAGCTCGTGCACAAACACTCCACTTCATAGCTGAGAATCAAGTAAATCTCTAAATACTTGTATGATGTTACCTGCTGCTTCCTCATCATAAGACACTGTGCTATGATTATCCACAAACCTCAGGTCAGAGATAATTTCTTTAGTTCTTTATTTATTTACTTTTACATTCATCAAATTATGTTCCTCATAGCACAATGCTTCTGTCTCTGATATATAGGCCTATAACCATATCCAAATCGATTGAGAAAAATTAATGATGCAGGCCTAATTGCTTGTATATTCATGCAGTCCAGGGGCGGATTTAGTGAATTGGGGGCCCCAGGCAAATATAGGAATGAGGCCCTATACATTTGCACACATTTACCTAGATCAACCTTGAGGTTTCTTTTTTGTCGTGATGCTTGCTGCTGCACTATGGTGCCCCATAGTTGAGTCCAATGTTTCTACATTTTTCATGTACATGTTATAATGGGATTCTTTCAATTACATTTACATTTACATTTATTCATTTAGAAGACACTTTTATTATTTCATGTTGTAGACCACGAAATAGCAATTGACTTACTGTTGAGATACAAGGTTTAACAAAAAACAAAATAAATTATAAAATGATAAACCTCACAATTTAACCTTTAAACCATTTTTTTTAAGAAAAGGTATGAGTTAGAAGTATAAAGTATTATATTATTTAAAACGGGTTTATGTGGGTGGATTTTCGCATTGGTCTGAACAAAAACTGCATACTGGATTATTGAAAATGCATATTCATTCTCTGCCAGTAGGAGGTGCTTTTGGAACATCAGAAATATAGCAGTTTCCCCGGAAACGGCTGTAAACAAAGCAGTGCTCAGCTCATAAATGATACTTTATCAGGTAAAATGAAAATGCCATTGAAACTTTTCTGAAGACAATCGGTTCCCTTCAGAGGTTCATTCTTATAAAAACTTGAATTAGCAAGAATGAGAAAAGTGTGAAAAAATATAGCCTATATTGACGAGGAAAGTCCACTGATGAGTTACCAGAGTAAGCCTACATTTAATTTTAGTCATTTTAACTTACGACTGATCAATATTTGATCGCGATTAATTGCATGATTGCCATGAGTTAACTCGCGAATAATTGCAACTTAATCACACATTTTTATCTGTTCTAAATGTACCTTAAATTAATACTTTTCAAGTTTTTAATACTCTAATCAACATGGGCATGGACAAATATGGATGCTTTATGCAATATATGTTTATTATTAGTGAAACCATAGTTAGCATAGAGCATGAAGACTAGACAAAAGGTCATAGATGTTTTTTAATGAACTTGTTCATGTCTAGACACGTGAAAAAAGAACTTAGAAATACCAGGTTCCTATTAGGCTACTTCTCTTTCTTTGCACTGAGCAATTTACTGACACAAGCCTGTTTACATTTTCACACAGCAGGGCAGCTCACTTCTTCTGAACGTGCAACATGTACATTTATTATTTATTATTACATTTGTTTGCCTCTCTGTGCCACATACTGTATTTTGATGCAGCTAAATTCTCAATAAAACTGTTTTCATTGGTATATTTTACTGTTTCTGTTGTCAGACAAGGGAATGAATATGAAATAGTGACTGAAACGCGACCTATTAAGACTACATAACCAGCTCTCCCTTCCAAGATGTTAATCTGATTTATAATCCAGCCGTCCTCTGATAAAACGAAATAGGCTACACATAAGATAAAGACAATAGCTGTGCTGTGATTTCGGCTATAATTGCATGTAAAATTAGAGAAGCAACATAATATCTGTTTTAACTGAAAGCGCTTCTCCTCTCCGCCGCTCGCTGAACAGAGCAGACTCAGAGAGAGAGAGAGAGAGAGAGAGAGAGAGAGAGATCTCGCGCTCGTGCGGCAGTCAGCTTCAGATGCATTCTATTTTCATTTGCTACAAGCAGGATACATAAGAAGCACGTTAAACTCGTACCAGGCGGTTGTCGTGGTAATAAACGCCGTAAATAGCAACTGTTCACGTGTCAGCGCTTAATGCGCATCTCGTATATGAAAAGCATTTTAGGGGGCCCTTGGGTTTTGAGGGCCCAAGGCAATCGCCAACCTTTGCCTAATGTGTAAGTCCGCCCCTGGTGCAGTCATGTGCAGTATGAAGGAAGGGAACTTACACAGCCTTTAGGAGCTTGAGGAACTTCTGTCCCTCACAGACTCGTTTTCATTTCAGTCAAAAATTAAAAATGACGCTACTTAGGTCTACAAATTTTAATTATTTATTTGAGCGAAACGCGCGCGGTCTTTCAGCGCCGCTCGCGAAATCCGTTCCGTCCGATTTGAACCTTTTTCTGATAAGATTTCCGAGGTCTTCATGTCAGATTTCTCCTCAGGATTGCCACTATCACATGAGCAGATGACCGCTGTCTCACAATAGAAATAAAACAGATGCTAACTGATTGTCCTAAACACTTATAAAAAGACTTTACCCTTTAGCTTTTTGTTATCATTGTTTTTGGGCGTGCAGAAATCATATTGTATTGCACTGTAAAAAATGTACTGGCGATCTTCTGCCTGGACATTTTTCTTTAGTTTTGCAGACATTTCCAATAACCCTCCTTCAAAATTTAAGTAAAATTCCTGCAAAAAAAAAAAAAAAAAAAAAAAAAAAATCAATACGGAAAATGCCTTCATATTAATACAGTACACTGTACCCTCATTTTACTGATTTTACAGTGTGTTTAATTGCATGTGAGACAGATGAATGTAGTTAGATTGTAGTAGATGTAGTAAGTAGTTACTGACTTCATAACTGGAAATATTAGGGAAATTTAAAATGGTTATATCCGAGGAAATATGGACTATTTTTCTACTTAGCTCTAAAATAGCCTATTTTACCACTTTGCTGTATTCCAAGAAGCCTGTGTTTACATGCATTATTTAATGTGGTTCCTTTTTTGGTGCAGTAATTTCAAATAGTTTATGTCGTTCTTGTATAAGACTTCAGGAAGAATCCTATAAATGTATTTCAAAAATATACGAAATCAAACCAGTAAATTAATATAATTTAATTGTGAATCGAATTGAATCTCTCTGAATTTGCATAAATTGAATTGAATGGAAAACGTATGTTTTTAATAGATTCGTTGTCGATTTACACGCCATCCGGAAGCTCTAGCATCATCTACATACGTGTGAATATTATATGAACGTCATACTGTATGTCGCTTTGGTGCTTCGAACTTCAACTTTGCACCCGCGGAAATTAACTTATATATATATATATATATATATACCAATAAAATCATATAATGTGTGCATATTTTGTCTAAGAGCAACTAGTCTACATAGTCGAGAATTCTTTTTCTTTTAAAAACGCGTTGTTTGTTAGTTGCGCTTTATTCATCTAGGACACCTCTTTAAGTTCGCGCACCACAATTTAATAAAAACGATACAGAATGGCGAGATACTGAATATGTCAGCTTGTTGGAGAAGTTAACGTGTGTTTTTTTTCGTACTCGGAATATTTTCTGTGTAGTTTCGATATCCTTATAGTGAAACTAGATAGAGAGCAGCTCAAGCGCTTCTAACCTGACAGTACGTTTTTATATCTGTGTAAATACATAAACAAATAAACGTATTCCTGAAATTATGAATTAGGAATAAATATCCGCCTATGCTACTTTTAATTTGTAGACTTGATTTTCCCCAAATCGTATGTATTGGCTATGTGTTTAAATCGGATTGAAATGATTTACAATGTGTTTGGATCCCATATCTTCGAAATGTTAGGCTACTATTGTTGTCTGCGTGTTTTTGGGCTCTTTAACAGTCAAGAAGCTAGGAGCACGAGGAATATTGGTATTAATTAAAATCTTTATATTAAATGGTGTTTAGTTTGAGCTTGTATTTCGGTGCTCTGGTCTTATTGAATGTGGTCTCATGCAGCTAACAAAAAAAAAAAATGTTCTAATATGTTTTGTTAACCTCCCCATTTAGTTATGAAATCGTTTTTTCTAAAGGTTCTCTGAACGTTCAAAATATCCAGTTTTTTTATGTTTTAAAACTTTTTTAAGGGAATGTCAAGGGGACATTCAATTTCATCATTGATGAACTTTCAAAACCCCAATAAGATAACTTTGAAGGAGCGTTCTGTTAACATTACTGAATGAACGTTTGCTCATAACTTGCTCAGAACCTTGCCAGAACGTTAGCCAGAGAACGTTCTCTGTTCGCTGAGGTACAGAACCACTGTTTTATATAAAATAAAACCACACAAGATTGTGTTTATGATGATAAAATATTTTTACCTTCTGGAAATCCTCTCTACACCGCCAGTCTCGACAAAGACAGTCTCAAAGTCACACCAAAACTAGGCTACTTCAAAACATAGAAGAATTTTCTTGGTCAAAATTGCGTTTATTAACTGATTTAGTTTGTTACTTTTTCTTATTTGTAAGTCGCTTTGGATAAAAGCGTCTGCTAAATGACTAAAAGTAAAGTAAAGTAAAAGTACAGAGCGTGTTTCGAGAGGGGCGGGGTTATGAGTGCCTGCGTGCTTGTTTGCGTGAGTGAGTGGGCGGGTCCCTTTCGCGGGGGGGGGGGGCGCCTCAAACACACACACACACACACACACACACACACACTCAGACACACACTCTCTCGTTGATGTGTTTTTCTGATGGCATTGGCGTTTCTCCGATGGATCTTCAGGCTCCTGATGGTCCTGATCGTCTTTCAAGGTGTGTGTGTGATGTTTTATTACACACGCAACACACACTCATCCAGGTGAACATTTACATTTAATTAATTATTGCGAATTTAAATCAGACTCAGTCTAACTTTAAATCAAATCTAAATCGTTAGTTTATCGTTTCTAAGTCTTCTTACGTGATTTATTGTTTGTTGCTCTTGCCCACATTGTGTGCTTGCTGTCATAAAGTTGTTCAGTTGTTTTCGATGGGGTTTTATTTTTATATTGTGTTTTAAATGTCATTTTTAGATCGAAACGTCATTGCAGTATTAATCAGGACAGAAATGTTTTAGATTTAGATGTAATAGATTGTTTTGTTCAGGACTGGAGCGTCAGAGATAAGAGTTCGGGGTGTTTCGCAGGTGTTTCCTTCTCTAGAGCTCTGCTTCATTGCTGCTGTGAAATACAAGGTTTAAACTATTTGTCTTCAACTAATTCCGCAAGTCTAAACGATGTGCAATCAAGTCTATTTGACTGGACGTTTTAAAAAACATTCATAACTAAATGGGAACATCAGCAAAACGTTCTCGGAACATTTCCAATTTACAAAAATTAATCATGGTTTTACTACAAATTAAAAAAAAAACAGCCTAGTTAAACTATGGTAACCACAGAACCATGGTATTTGTAGTAAAACTGTGGTTATACTGGTCAATACGCCAAAAATCATGGTTCGCTACTACACTTTTACTATAGTAAAACCATGGTTAATTTTCGTAAGGGTTTAACTGCACGTTTTGAAAAGCATTCATAACTTCATCGCACCGTCAGCAAAACATTCTCCGAACATATTTCTGTTCGCTGGACGAGTGAGATTCTTATGTTGTTTTGTCAGTAAATCAGACGAAACGAATCGCTTTTCTGTTCAGCTGGAATGAAGTTTGTTTTTAAATGGCATTGGTGCTGTGCATTTATAGGAGATATTCAGCAGCAGCGATGCTTTAGATTTTAACATGGACGTGTTACTGAATTAGCAGACTTCCCTGTTGCTCGTCCTGTTATTCAAGAAACTCTGCTCCACCTAAATCAAGTCAAGATAACAACAGAAGGGATTTAAGTCTTATTCAATAGAGAAAAAACCTTTACAATTCTGACAGAACATTTGATTTTGACCCAGAAACAAAACCAGGATGAACCTGTAACACAGGACCTACAGACACAACTAGAAATCATGCAGTCCTGAAGGCTGGCGTCTGAAAAATTGTCTAAATTATTATAATTTTTTTAACTTTTAGACAAAGTTTAAGACGGATGTTTGCATATGTGTTTTTGTTTTGTATGGTGTCTGATAAATCATGGTTTTATGGCTTATGGTGTCTGATACTTTGAGAACATAGTGGAAAAAAAACAGTTTTATTCAGAGACTCGCAAAATATGAATTTGCTGCAGATGCTGATGTTTCTGTGATGAGATCCCTGCTGAAAAAACCAGCATATGCTGGTTAGGTATGTTTTGAAGCTGGGATGCTGGTTTATGCTGGTCCTTTGCTGGTTTATGCTGGTATTTTGCTGGTTTATGCTGGTCCTTTGCTGGTTTATGCTGGTATTTTGCTGGTTTATGCTGGTCCTTTGCTGGTCTTAAGATGGTCGGACCAGCATAGGGCCAGCACATGACCAGCATAAACCAGCAAAATACCAGCATAAACCAGCAAAGGACCAGCATAAACCAGCATCCCAGCATCAAAACATACCTAACCAGCATATGCTGGTTTTTTCAGCAGGGTATTCTGCTGCTTTTGATGTAAATCAATGATATCTTTCTAACAGTAGAGCAGATACTGACATAAAATGATCTAAATATCAGCGGTCGCTCTATATCTCCAATAATATGTCTCAGTAAGTTGAGATGTAAATGATCCAAACATATAATGCTGACTGAGAGATGAAGAAATAAAGGCTCCTCAGAAGATGTGAGATGAAGATCATTCCTCCGCTGAGGAACAGTGAAAGTGAAGCTTCTGGAAACAAACGCTCCTCAAAAGATCCTGATGATCAGATTTGAGACTAAAAAATGATTGATGGAGAATCAAGTAAAGCTGAGCTGCTTCAGTCCAGTAAGTGTTCATCTGGAAATATGACTACAGTTATTCTGACGCTTACTTGATCAAAATCAGTCAAGATTTGACACTGAAGCAGCAGCTGAACAATTACACTAAAAGAGCTTTTACTGGAGAAAACACGCTAAACTATCAACCAGAGACAGAAGACATGAGGAGATTGAGTGTGGCAGCAAAGATTGATCATGTGGATCATTTAGAGGCTAAGATATTCAATCAGTTTCAAATATGATACAGTGGCTCTGAAAACTCTGTTTTCTTTCAGAGATGGGATGACGGACGCGCTTCAGCTGCTGCGCTGCGCTAAACTCAGACACAAGTTTTCTATTATCAAACCAGCCAAAAGGTACGTGAGAATCAAGATCAAGCAGCTTTGCTTCTGTTTCAGAGGACTGATAACTTAAATGCGTTTGTTTCCTTCTCAGTATAAAACTGGAGCGTTTCACGCAGGAGCTGTCAGATTTCATGAGCTGCCCGTACAAATCAAACACAACCGAGCGCGAGCTGAACAGGTTTGTGCGTCTTTATTATTATTATTATTATTATTATTATTATTATTATTATCATTATTATTATTATTATCTGCCTTGGGCAGATGCTTTATTGCATCATTGTGTGATGCATAACTTAGAAGTTGCACATTCCTTTAATATCTTTATCTTTCTGTGAAGTTGTCAAGCAACACTGTCATTTGAAACCTATATAGGGTCAAATAGGGTTAATTCTGAAATCTTCTGAAATGTCAGCAATGTAGATTCAGTATTTATGTCAGATTTTGTATCTGTGCAATTTTATTTAAGCTTATTTATTGATATTGATGGTTCCTTGAAGAAATTTTAACATACATGAAATATTTCCATTGCACAGAAATTCTTTCTTTACACTAAGAACTGTTCACTGAAGGGTTTGTTTAGGGAACCGATTCTGTGTCATCACTGCTTACAGTTATTGTTGGTACATGGTTACAAACACAATTTCATGCCCAGAATTTTGGCAGATTTGATGCGTGAGAATTGTGTTCTTAGCAGTACATTTTGCTATATTTAGTTTATTCATGATGCATAACGCTGCAGACTTTTCCTTACAATCAGCATGAAATGAACGTGTGTTGATTTATCAGTTGTGTGTCCGATTTACAGTGATGTTTTAGATTCATTTGCAAGACTTTTCAGAAAACATGTCATTATCGTTCAGAGCCGCGGTGTTTAATGACCCTGCTGAAAAAAAAACAATAGAACCCTGCCCAAAACACAATAGAAAATGTAATGGATTTAATGGTTATAATGGGAATTGTATTGGTTTTAATGGAAACAATAATGGTGTCTACTGGTAGTGATGGATTCTATTGGTGGGATGTTAAATCCTATTGGGAAAATGCCCAAAACAAGTAATGGTTTTACTTGAAAAAGCTAATGGTTCATAATGGTATTTTAATGGAAACCATTGGAATTTCTGTGATGGTTTCTATTGGGCTTCTATTGTTTATTTAGCAGGGAGAGACACGCTGTTAAAAACAATACTTCTTTGAATACTGAGGTGGTTAATTTTTTACAGAGGTAATGCTTATAAAGCTACTGAATGCTGATAAACTTTTCTTTATGTGTTTATGACAGAATGAGGCTGCAGTTTTGCTGTAACGCCACAGGATCGTTATTCCTCACCAAACGCAACACAGCTGTCAATCAGACCATCCCATATGAGACAAGCACTGTTAAAACATACAAAATGAATGCAGTCCTTCACAGCATGCTGCCTGAGGTGTGTCTGTGTGAGACAATCACACTTTTACAACAAGCATGTTTCTGTGATAGTTTGGGGCCAGGTTTTTCCTCTGAATGTGACACAACCTGTCAAATCAGTCATCCCTACACTCTCACAAATAAAGGTAAGCTGTCACTGGGGCGGTACCTTTTCAAAAGGTACATGTTTGTACCTAAAGGGTCTGTTTTGGTACCTTAAAGGAACATATTAGTACTTAAAGTGTGCATATTAAAACCCAATAGGTAGAAAAGGTAGCAGGCCAGTGACAGCATTTTTATCTTTATTTCTGAGTGTACAAAGTGTGCAGGCTGACTATACATTGTCTTTTTCCTGGATATGTCTCGGCTGGTATTTCTAAAGTGTCAAAAATGTCCAGGTTTTGCGTTTGTTTTCATACTTGCTTAAGGTAATACCTGAAAATAGCTTGACCATGAGCGTGCAGGCATTGTATATAATCGACCAATCATGGGAT
>JAFVLL020038306.1:0-15000 GCA_021397915.2 Tor tambroides | reverse complement strand
CACAAGGAAACACAGTGTCTCCAGGACATGGCGCCGGCAGCAGCAACAATACTACAGCCAGAGTAATAGCTCCTCCCTCTTTCACTGCATGTACGTTTGGGCGGTGTTATGAAAATCTCCCCACATCGTGATGTAGACATGTGGGGGCGTGTTTGAACGAGCTGTTTTAGGAGAGCGTGGCAGAGTCTTAATTTTGATAAAGAATATCTCTTTGGTTTTGAGACTTTAGTCTTTGCAGCTTCAGGGATCTTATCTATGCACAATCAGCTTGTAACACTCCAAAGAGAAAGATTTTCTTAAGTTGTTTCTTAAGTAGAGCTCTCTCCACCGCTGTAATATGGTCATTGGTCACAAGCTAGCAGTCATGAAGTAATGAGCAATGTTTTACAGCATTTATTAATCTTGGTTAATATCATTTTTATAAACGCGCTACTGTTAATTTTAAATCACAATGCATTTAATGATCCCTTTTTCAAAAACAATACATTTATTCACATTAGGCCTATACAAGATTATTAAATGCTATAAACATTTTCCATTAATGTTAGTATTTTGTAAAACGTTAGGCCTACCAAATAAACATTTACACACAATTACCGTGTTTTGTCAGGATAGTAACCGATTACATGTAATTACGTGACCAGATTCCAAAAAATAAGCAATCGTTATTAGATTAAATTACATTTTAAAATACTCATAATCAGACTACAATTACTTTTTTAACGATTACATGATTGCATATTATTTACACAACAGCAATAATTTATTCATAATTTATTGATTCTCACTTATTCCTCTTTTTCATCTTTAAAATTTTCCTTTCTAAAATAGCCTGCCACTTAAATACACTCAGAAAGTCTCCAGTTTTGTGAATATTCACTCAGAGATCAGTCATTAGTCAGGTGCTACACAGCATTTGACCAATGATTACACAAATCATTTCATCTTTATGAAGTGTTTCAACATTGCATCAGTTACTGATGAATACATTAATTGTTATTTGAATCATGACTTGGTTGGCTATTTTACCATGTATGGAAGGCGTTTGTCTTTCAAACACATTATAAAGCACAAATTCACCAACTTCTTTGTCATCTGATCCACTTTCACCTAAGGTCTATATTTACCTGAAGTACCCCTGAGATTTTAAAATAAATATTTTAATAATGAAGTATCACATTTGCATGTTCATGGTTCTCTTATGTTGGTTAATGGTCACATAACATGCAGGTAAACAAATGTAGGTTTGATTCATTTTAAAATTATTTGATTTAATTTAACATTTTTATGATTTAATTCATTATTAGCTTTTCATTTAACATAAATATGGCAAACGGTTATTATATTTAAATCAATGTGAAAAACGAGTTAGGTCAAAAGTAATCTAAAAGTAGTCTGATTACATTATGTTACTAACTACAATTTTGGTCATGCAATTTGGAATCAGTAACGGATTACAATTTCTAAGTAATCTACCCAGCTCTGACTATCTGTAATTATTAAGAGTGTTTATTAGAAACTGTTTGTGTGTAGATACAAAAATCTGGAGCAGAATCCGGATCCGTTGGTGGAGCGGGTCAGTGTGTACAGAAACGCATCCGTCGCTATGGCCGCCTTTGCCTACACCTTCTGCACTGGACTGTCAATCAAAACTCTCAAAGTCCTTCATCCAATCAGATCTCAGCAGCCGGTGGCGTTTTTCAGCCCCATTTACCTACGAACATTGGACCGTTTCTGGAAGGGGCGTGGCCTGAAGTCAATCCGCCTCTCCTCTGGGTTTATATTAATTAACACGGCGCTGGAACTGTGCGAGAACGTGCATGTTTATGGATTCTGGCCATTTGGAACCGACTAATAACTCTACAGTACCTTTAAGTTGAGTGTTTTAGTAGCTGATGCTGAAACGGTGTTGAGGGAGAGTAAATGCGAGCAGACCCGCATTGTCTGTCCATCTTTTATGTCTAATGCTTCATTTATAAATTAAATTAATCAGAACAGCTCATGGTTGGCCAGCGATGGAGGAAAGTAAGGTAAAATAACTATATCTTAATGATAAAACATCAAATAAGAATCGATTTAATCTGATTTTTCTTTCTCTCTATGACAGACTGATCATGTAACTCCGCCCACAACTCCAAACAAAGCCACGCCCTTTCCGCCAGTGTTCACAGAATGGCAGAGTGAGTGAAAATGTTATTTCTGAATGTTCAAAATGTCCAGGTTTTTTATTTCTTCGCCAGTTGAGTCAACACGAACTGCTACCCTGATAGCACACGTACATCACCGATCCGTCTGCATTTACATCTGCAAGACATACAACCCGAATTCCGGAAATGTTGGGACATTTTTTAAATGTGAATAAAATGAAATCTAAAAGACTTTCAAATCACATGAGCCAATATATTATTCACAATAGAACATAGATAACATAACAAATGTTTAAACTGAGAAATTTTACAATTCTGTGCACAAAATGAGCTCATTTCAAATTTGATAGGTCTCAAAATAGTTGGGACGGGGGCATGTTTATCATGGTGTAGCATCTCCTCTTCTTTTCAAAACAGTTTGAAGACGTCTGGGCATCGAGGTTATGAGTTTCTGGAGTTTTGGTGTTGGAATTTGGTCCCATTCTTGCATGATATAGGTTTCCAGCTGCTGAAGAGTTCGTGGTCATCTTTGACATATTTTTCATTTAATGATGCGTCAAATGTTCTCTATAGGTGAAAGATCTGGACTGCAGGCAGGTCAATTCAGCACCGGACTCTTCTACTACGAAGCCATCCTGTTGTAATAGCTGCAGTATGTGGTTTTGCATTGTCCTGCTGAAATACACGTCATCTGGAAGGGAGCATATGTTGCTCTAAAACCTTTCATATACCTTTTATATACCTTCCAAAACATGCAAGCTGCCCATACCGTATGCACTTATGCACCCCCATACCATCAGAGATGCTGGCTTTTGAACTGAACGCTGATAACACGCTGGAAGGTCTCCCTCCTCTTTAGCCCAGAGGACACGGCATCCGTGATTTCCAACAAGAATGTCAAATTTGGACTCGTCTGACCATAAAACACTTTTCCACTTTGAAACAGTCCATTTTAAATGAGCCTTGGCCCACAGGACACGACGGCGCTTCTGGACCATGTTCACATATGGCTTCCTTTTTGCATGATAGAGCTTTAGTTGGCATCTGCAGATGGCACGACGGATTGTGTTTACCGACAGTGGTTTCTGGAAGTATTCCTGGGCCCATTTAGTAATGTCAATGACAGAATCATGCCGATGAGTGATGCAAAGATTTGCAAAGCCTTTGCAATTTGACGTTTTGACAATTTGACAAGTCTTTATTTGCAGCCAGCACTAACTCAGATAGAAAATTGGCAAATTCTTTGATAAAGTGTGTATGGTGCCCTGGTGGTCTGTATTGCAGTAGCAAGTGCAAATGTCAAATGGGATTTGTCATTAACACTTATTACTCTAGATAATGTTATATAAAGCACCATTACTTCAAACAAATTATACTTGAAACCCAACCTCTGAGAAATACTAAAAATATTACTATAAATTATCGCAACACCTCCCCCTTTACCTTTTGGATGCGGCTCATGTTTACAACAGTAATCTAGGGGGGTAGACTCACTGTTCAAAATTGCTTTAAAAAAAACAGCCAAATTTTGACAGTGACATCTCCATTAAAATAGTGCATTCTGGGTAATATTTGTCATTTTCGAAAAAGTAGGCTGCTGCTGTATATCGTGAATAAACAGCGTTCGAAGTCGACACTCAGAGGCTGTGTTTCAAATCACACCCTACACCCTCATTCACTATTCCCTACATGAGTTTATTAATATAGTCCACCTGACAGAGAGAATGAAAACTAATGAGTGCATTCAGACACTGATGAACAGCTGCTGTTAACGAGCAGAATCACTGATGAAAAGACAAACAAGACAAACACAAGAACTACAACTAACTTCAGTCACAGCCTTAGATGAAATCAACTGAAGATTTAAACAACTCTACAAACAGCTTTACCAGCTTCACACATTACTAACCAGAATGACTTTATTTCTGTCAGACGTCTACAGAAGAAGTTATTGAGAATGAACAGAGGTTTAGATGATGATGTTTTATTGTTTTGTTACCATTATGGAGATTAGTGTTTGCTTTAGTTGGGCTCCTGACCCTTGACTTTTCAACATTAGTTTTTGTTTGATTGCTGTAACGGTGTCTTTAAGATGCATTTGTTATGGCCAAATTGTTATGGTTGGTCAGGTGATGTTGTCTGTTTCTAATAATCATAGTCATCATCTACTAGACTGACTTAGAGTCTTGCTGGACTCATTATGTACTAATGAGTGTTGTTTTATTTTTATTTATTTTTATTTTTTTCCTGTGATTTACAGCATTGATTAGTGTTGTGACAACCAGAAAATAAGAAGGATTTAAAAACAGTTTGGGTTTAAAACACTTTGAACTACTATGTCATTTACACTCAAAGAGACACATCAAGAATCAGCGTATGAATCTCAACAATGGTGACAATCAAAAGCTTCATGCTGCAATGCATGCTGGGTACCAGCACAGGACAAAACTCTTCCATGACTCCCAGCATGCATTGCGGCACAAATAAATTATGCTGCTGAATTGTCCACTTATTTTCTTGAATTCTTACTATGTGCTTTTATTTTTGCTTTGCGTTGAGTTTTAGTAGCATGTTTTGTAATGCTCTGAATTGATCTATAAACAACAATGCCAGATTTTTTTTTCTTCGACTCTTTTTTGCCATAACAAACATGTTTCAAAAACGCATCGTTACAGCAGTCAAAGAAAAGTTAATGTTAAAAAGTCAAGGTTCAAGAGCCCAACTAAAGTAGACACTGATCTCCATCATGGTAGTGAAAAAACAACAACATCTAAACCTCTGTAACTCTCCAAAAGATCTTCTGTAGATGTCTGACAGAAATACAGTCAGTCTGGTAATAAGTGAAGCTGGTAATACTATTTTAGGAGTTGTTTAATCAGATCTTGAGATATTTAATGTCTTCTTTTATTTCAGTTCATTTCATCTAAGGCTGTGGCTGAAGCCAGTTGTACTTTTTGTGTTTCTCTTTCATTCAGTGATCCTGCTTGTTAACAGCAGGTGTTCATCACTAATGCACAATAATCACTTAATCAAATTATTATCTCATTAACTTCAGCACTGCTTCAGTGCTACTCTAACGCTCTGTAGTGTGTACACATTATAAGTGTTCATTTAAAACTGAGGGTTTTTCTGTGGGGTTTAAAGGGTTAAATATGTAAGATTCTATTTGTTTATCTTTAATCTGGCTTTAAACTTGTTTGTTAATTTGTTGCATATGTTATAATTTAAATATATGCATGTACAGGGTTGGGATGGTTTTTTTTTATATTTCACATATTACAGAATACAAGCTTCAAAAACTGTTTTGTAACATATTTTGTTAGATTACTCTAGTAACTTAATCTAAATTCTCTGGAATACTTTGAAATATTTAAGGTAAGGGGCATATTAACTGATGCCTTGTTTTTGTGCTAAGAAAAATGGGTGGGATGAATGCATTTAAAGCAATTATAAATGCATAAATAATATTCAATTAAATTAAATTCAAAATATAACAATTTAAATATAACATTTTAAACATTGCAATATGAAATGGAGGAAAAATAAACTGTTTTTTTAAATATAAAAACTAAACTCACCACTAGATGGAGGCAAATCACTGTGTTAATGAATGAGTATTTTCAGTTTGTTTTTTTTCCCCAAATGGTTATATTTTTAATAATTTGTTAATCATTATAAATTACAAGATGTTACAGTCCATAACAGCAATATAATAATTTGTGTATAAAGTGTCTTAAATCATGATTTCTTGTTGTCCGAATTAGTCAGTGTATTTTTTCCATCATGCATTGTGTAATCAAAATATTTTATTGTACTTTTCTTCTGGTAATATTTCATT
Source organism: Tor tambroides (assembly GCA_021397915.2). NCBI lineage: Eukaryota > Metazoa > Chordata > Actinopteri > Cypriniformes > Cyprinidae > Tor > Tor tambroides. Next base: position 9,015 of record JAFVLL020038306.1, on the reverse strand, counting down.
CATTTCATTTATAAAAGCCCTGAATAGTCATTTACTTAATTCTACAACATTAAATTGTTTAAAAATAACTTTTTTCTTGTAAAAAAAAAAATTGTGTCCTTTCAACTCTGTTACTGTACCATACTTTGCCTTTAAACTGGTGTATTTATCTCCCACAACTATGTAAGATACAGGAAATGACGTCGTTTATTTAGGTATAAAGAGTGTAAAGGAGGAAGAGAGAAGATGTGAGCTAAACTTTTCCCCAATTATTGTATTATCTCAAAGGTTGGAGGTCTTCATTTTATTTTGCTTGGTAACTACTGCATTTCCAAACATCCGTTGAAATTATCCAATTTTCACAAACAAATGCTTCTCTCCTGGAATTTAATCTATAAACATAATTTCTCACCTAATAGGTGTTTCATATGGAATAATAAGCATGTTTTATATAAATCTAAAACACTGTTTTTTGAATATTGGTTTTCTAAGGATATAGTTTTGGTGAGCCAGCTTTTCAACCAAGAAGGTCTTTTGTTAACTTATTCTGAATTTTTGTCTAGATTTAAAATCCCAATCACTCTTAAAGAATGGATGCTGGGTTACAAAAACACATGTCCCCAATCTTCTCTGCAGTCTTTAGATGTTGGCAATGCTGTTGGTCGAGTTTGCTTTTCTTCTTCCTCTGTTAAACACAATAATCAACAGGTTCAGGCTCTTTTTCAAAGGGATGTTGTCTGTACACCTCCTATTATAGTCCTATCTTTCTGGTGTTGATGGTTTGATATACAGCATACAATTTGGAAATCAGCTCATAAATATTTAACAGCAAATAAAGTAAAAGAAATTTCTTTCAAACTCATTTATACATATTACCCTAATAACTATTTCCCTGTAAACAGATTTAACTGTGATATTGACATGCTTTGAACATACATAAACATGTTTTCATTTGTTTTGGAGTTGTCTTTATTCAACCAGTTTTTGGTTAGATTTGTGCTTGTTTGTTAGAGATCGTATTATGCCCAGCTTTGCAAAATATTATTATTATTTTTTATTTTTTTTTCAATTACGACATTTCATAAGGAATATTATTTAATTAATTTACTTTTGTTGGCAAAGTTTAGTATACATAAATGTAAGTACGGTGATTATAAATCATTATTTCTAATGTTGAAATCAGAAATTAAACAATACCGAAAATCTATTTATAATCTGATAAACAAGCTGTTGAGTGTATTTATGTGTGCAAACATTTCCATGTTTTTATTTAAATATGTTAGTTTATTTTTTATTTTTTAGGGTTTTTTTTTTAGGGTTTTTTTTTAGTTTTTTTACATTTCATTGTAATTTTATATCTTTCTTTTCTTGTCTTCACCCCCTGGCTAATGTAATGTAATGTGAACGATTGATTAAAAAAATGATTGAATGATTAAAAAAAAAAAAAGCATCAGCTATTGTTGATATCGAGAGGATTTGCCATCTCCAATTAATGCATTAAATTATTATTATTATTATGGTACTTCTTATTAAATTTATAGGTCTACTACAAGTCATTTTCCCGCAATAATTGACGCGCATCAATGATAATAAAATATTAAATTTGCATACTCCTCATTGAAAATGATTTAAAACGGTATATACAATGAATACGCCTATAATCCAGATTATTAACAGTCTATAATAGCCCATGTCCGAGCACTGTAATAATCAGTCATCAATGAAATAAGAGCAGCTTTCTTTCAGACAAGGACATATTCAGATTGTTACTCTTGATGTTGTAGTATCTGGATTAGTTATCAGAGAAATTTAAAATGGTTATTTCCAAGGAAATAGGGAATATTTTTCTACTTGGCTCTAAAATAGCCTATTTTACCACTCTTCATATTCCAAGAAGCCTGTGCTTACGTGTATTGAATGTTTTCCTTTTGGTGCAAGACATCAGGAATAATCCTATAAATATAGCCTATTACGAAATCAAATCATTAAATTAATATAATTTAACTATGAATCGCATTGAGTCTATCTTAATATGCAGTATTGCTTTTGAATCGAATGGAAAATGTATGTTTTGAATAGATTCGTTGTCGATTTTACATGCGTGTGAATATTATGTGAACACGCCATATGTCGCTTTGGTGCTTCGACCTTCAACTTTGTACCCGCATATATTAACTTCAGATACCATAAATCATAAAATGTGTGCACATTTTGTCTGAGAGCAATTTGTACAAGGTTATTCTGATTATAGATACACATTGTGTGTATACACAGCCAATATTTGGTGATGCTTTAATCTCTCGTACACCTCTTTAAGTTCGCGCACCACAATAAAAAACTATATACGGAATGACTAACCGAACCGTGCGTTTTTATATTCATTCATTCATTCTTTATTTCAGAAATTAATGTTTCTGCATTTGACATTGAGAGCATATTTAGATACATTTTTAAGATGGACAGTTTTACAAATGCTAGAAACTTTTCGAAGGAAAGATTGCTATCAAAAATTACACCTATAGGTTCCTGACCGATGACAAGGAATTTACTTAAGAATTTTACAACAAATAGTTGTATCTCGGCCAAATATTATCCTAACAAACCATACATCAATGGAAAGCTGATTTATTCGGATTTCAGATGCTGTATCAATCTCAATTTCAAAAAATCGACCCGGATTTGTGGTCCAGGGTCAGATATGTGCATTTATGGCCCCTACTTTAAATATACATTATATATACTTACCTTAATAAAAGAACTTTAAAAAGCAAGCCTATTGATATATTCATCTTCATTTTGACGACATTCATAATGAGTATACACATTCAAAATTACTAAAACATTCTTATTATGTTCCATTTTAATTGCTAGTCCACCTCCAATGAAATCAGTGGATTACACCGTATCTGTGAACATAAATAAACATATTAATTAAATTAAGAATAAATATCCGACTATACGCTTAATATGCAGACTAGACGTATGTATTGGCTATCATGTGTTTAAATTGGATTGAGATGATTTACAGTGTTACAAATCTTCGAAATGTTACTATTGTTGTCCGAGTGTTTTTGGCTCTTCAGCAGTCAAGAAGCGCGAGGAATATTGATATTAATCAAAATCTATATTAAATGTCATTTAGCTTGCGCTCGGTGTTGTATTTAGTTGCCCTAGTCTTATTGAATGTGGTCCCAGTTACAAAAACAACAACAAAAACATGTTTTAAGAACGTTTTGCAGTTACATATTTTAAAACGTTTTCTTCCTGATTATGCGATTGTCAAAGCGACATTCCTTTTTTTTAATCATTTTGCAAACATGTTCAAAATCCTGTGAACGTTCCGAAACAGTTAACATTTAAAAACAGATAGGATAACTTTGAACGAGCGTCCTGTGAAGAACGTTTGCTCTTAACTTCGAGAGAAACTAGCAGAACGTTGTTAAGTCTTAGCTGCTAAAGATCTTCCGTATATAACATAATCACACAAGTTTGGGTTTATGATAAAATATTTCTACCTTGTGGAAATCCTCTGAAAGACTCAAAGTCACACCAGAACTACTTTAATAAATAAAACGAAAAACAGAACAGCATTTTCTTAGTCAAAATTACACAACACAAATTACAAGGTCTTTTTGAACTGGTCTATATGGCGAGTTTGAGAAGGGCGGGGTCATGAGTAAAACCCCTCAATCTCTCACACACACACACACACACACATAAATAAACACTCAAACCGCTCTCGTTGATGTGTTTTTCTGATGGCATTGGTGTTTCTCCGGAGGATCTTCAGGCTCCTGATGGTCCTGATCGTCTTTCAGGGTGTGTGTGTGTTGTTTTATTACACACGCAACACACACTCATCCAGGTGAACATTTACTTTTAATTATTGCGAATTTAAATCAGACTCAGTGTTCCTCAAGTCTAACTGTTATAAAATCTAAATCGTAAATTTGTTCAGTTGTTTTCGATGGGGTTTTATTTTTATATTGTGTTTTAAATGTCATTTTTAGCTCGAAACATCATTTGAGTTTTAATCAGAGGGCTGTTTCATAAAAGACGCTAAGAAAAGCGGGGATTAAAGTCCAAACCCTGACTTGAAATAACGTCAGGACTAAAGCGGTTTCATAAACGACCATTCAAGTTCACGCAATCTCACTAATTCGATCCAGGTTCAGTGAGTCAGGATAATTTGATGTGCATGCTTATTCTTATGGATCAAATCGATCCACCATGGCAAACAGTGATTTGTGCTGTTTAATGCATTTGAGACGTTGTGTTTTCCTCAGTGCATAACTGATACGTCACAGGTATATTTTTCATCTGTAAATGTTAGAAAGTAATGCAAATATATCAGGAGTGGGCGATGTTTACGCGAGCGAACGAGCGCAGCACAGACGGAGCAGAATAGAATAATAGCGCAAGAATTCAGAATAAAATATACATTCTGCTAAAATGTTCGATGTTGGACATTAAATGTCACAAACAATTTTAACCCTACATATAAGTGTATTTTTATGATAGCAGTAACTGTAAATCAAATGTAAGCTGGCTAATACAGCCATACTAGCTCAAATGAGTTAAATGTGTGTTCCTCTTATCAGTTAAAATGTAGTCTGATTTCTATTCAGAGGCTAGAAACTGCTGATCAACTGAATAGCACAAGTAGCAACTATGTTAAAATGTCATTATCCTACATTTTGGGCACAATACATTAAATACAGTTGGTTGTAGCTTATTTTTTTATTTATTTGATGTATTTAATTTGCATTTTCTGTATACTTTTATTTTTGGACTGATAATAAAGTTGACTAATTGTATGTGAGAGAGTCAGTTGTAATATTGATGCGTGTTAGAGGAGCTCAGCTTACCCTGCTCCTGACCAGGGCTGCGTTTCCCAAAAGCATCGTAAGCCTAAGTTGATCGTAGCTCCATTTGTTTCAATGGGTCTACGATGTACTTAAGCTTACGATGCTTTTGGGAAACGCAACCCAGGTTAGTTTGCCAGCATAAGTTGCCACAGTGACTGCGCTTGAGCTATGGTAATTTTGCTTTCAGAAACCAAATCAAGTGAAAATATGTCAGAATTACTGAAATAAGCCTGGCTTATTTGGTAAACTAGTTTTATGAAACAGTATAAATCAAGTCAAGATAACAACAGAAGGTATTTACAGTCTTATGGGAAAGCAATGCGTCCAAAATACCGCGGCCAGACTTCTTCTGAAGTGTCGCAAACATGAACACATCACTCCTATTCTCAGATCTCTACACTGGTTGCCGGTTCAACAGAGAATAGGCTTCAAAATTCTACTCTTTGTTTATAAATCTTTACATAACCTAGCGACTTTGGAATACCCTGCCTTTAGAGATTAGAATGGCCCCCTCCCTGTCTGTTTTTAAGTCCCTGCTAAAAACCTATTTGATTTCCTCAGTATACTGATCACTGTTATACTGTATTTTTAAAATGGGTTGTTCTTTTTATTTGGTTTGTTTTCTGTGTATGTTTTTATTACCTTCTCTCCTGTAAAGCACTTTGGTCAGGCGAGTGGCTGTTGTAAATGTGCTATACAAATAAAACAAACTTGAACTTGAAAAAAAAAAAACTTTCAAATTCCTACAGAACGCTTGATTTTTTTGACTCTAGTTTTGTAGAAAAGAACACAGAATCAATAGGATCTTTACTACATAGCAGATACTTACATTAAATGATCTAAATATCAGCGGTCGCTCTATATCTCCAATAATATGTCTTAGTAAGATCAGATCGAAATGATCCAAACATATAATGCAATGCAATGCTGATTGAGAGATGAAGAAATAAACAGATGAAGATCATTCCTCCGCTGATCAACAGTGAAAGTAAAGCTTCTGGAAACAAACACTCCTCAGAAGATCCTGATGATCAGTGTTATGGAGTGACAGAGGCGTGAAACGTGTGGATCCATATGCAGGCATTTAATAATAAACGTGGTCAAAACACCGGCAGGGTCAAACACCAGGGGCCTCATTTATAAAATGTTGCGCAGAAACCATCCTAAATTTGATCTTACGATCAGATCTCGAATATGTGAAATCTGTGAATCGCAAATGATCTTGAACTTGCACGCAATTGAATGGTTTCAGCTCTCTGCCTTGAAAAGGAATCCTAATTAATATCATTAACACATAAAATATCACCAATCATCATAATTTAGAACAGCAAGCTGCAAGAACAGCTTATATTTTAAAAAACATGCAATACTCCGACAATAAAAAGTGCGTACGTCTGCTCAGACCCAGACATAACGCTAAGCACTTTTCCACGTCAAAGACAGTTTTTATAAATATGAGCGCTGGCGTGGATTTAAGCGTACGCACACTCTAAGATCAAATCTGAGCGTACGCATGCTTTATAAATGAGGCCCCAGCAAAACACGAGTAGTCCAAGGACAGACTTGATCAGGCTCTGGCAAACAATAAAGGGAAAGGGAAAGGGAAAGGGTGTGTGGCCAAGTATCGTGACTCATACTTGGAATTTGTCCTCTGCATTTAACCCATCCAAGTGCACACACACAATAGTGACCATACACCCAGAGCAGTGGGCAGCCAATGCTGCGGCGCCCGGGGAGCAGTTGGGGGTTCTGTTCTTGCTCAAGGGTCTCACCTCAGTCGTGGTGTTGAGGGTGGAGAGAGTGCTGGTTATTCACTCCCCCCACCTACAATCCCTGCCGGACCTGAGACTCGAACGACCTTCGGGTTACAAGACCGACTCTCTATCCGTTAGGCCACGGCTGCCCAATGAAATAAGTAATCCAACAGACAGATAAAAATCCATGCGAGGTATAAACGACAATACTAGAGAAATCCAAGACAGGCAGAAGATCAGTAAACATGCAACATGACGTGCCTAGACTTAGACTGGAAACTAGGACAGGGAACTGGCTTCATAGAGTAGCTATCACTAGATGAGCGATAAATGCTAAACAGTACTCAGCGATTAGAGAGAGGAAATCCACGGCTTATAAAGTGTGTTTGATTGGTAGCAGCTGTGTGTGTAATCAGTGCAATGGATGATGGGAAATGTAGTCCGGGGTGACGTGAAATTCTGTGTAGTGAGCAAGTCAATATAATGGAAGAGCGACCTCTGGTGGCAACTGGACAGAAGTCCACGAACCAGATTCGTGACAATCAGATTTAAGACGCACTGATTTTTCCAGAAAATGATTGGTGCAGAATTAAGTAAATCTGAGCTGCTTCAGTCCAGTAAATGTTCATCTGGAAATATGACTGCAGTTATTTTGACGTTTACTTGACAGCATATGAAGACCAACATATAAATTTGACAACATATGAAGCACAAGATGAAGCTGGACATTTGTACAATTACACAAAAAGAGCTTTTACTGGATAAAAACTCTATCAATCAGACGACAGAAGACATGAGGAGATTGAGTGTGGCAGCAGAGATTGATCATGTGGATCATTTAGAGGCTTAAAAATTCAATTTCAAATATGATACACTGGCTCTGAAAACTCTGTGTTTTCTTTCAGAGATGGGATGACGGACGCGCTTCAGCTGCTGCGCTGCGCTAAACTCAGACACAAGTATTCTATTATCAAACCAGCCAAAAGGTGCGTGAGAATCAAGATCAAGCAGCTTTCCTTCTGTTTCAGAGGACTGATAACTTAAATGTGTTTGTTTCCTTCTCAGTATAAAACTGGAGCGTTTCACACAGGAGCTGTCAGATTTCATGAGCTGCCCGTACAAATCAAACACAACCGAGCGCGAGCTGAACAGGTTTGTGTGTCTTTATATTTAGATTAATGCCTTTGACAGGCACATTTGTCTTGATGACTTGCTTTGCATTTACACACACAACACAATTTCAAGTTGACTATTTTGGCAGATATGATGCATGAAATTCGTGTTAGATCTTAGTAATTTTGAGTAAAAGTTTTAGTAAAATTTTGACACATTTAGTGCATAATGCATAACGCTGCATAAATGGCTCGTTTCCACTGAGCGGTACGGTTCGGTACAGTACGGTACGGTATGCAATTATGTCCGTTTCCATTGTCTGAAGTTGTGAATGGTACCAAAATAGCAAACCGTACCTACCACTTTTTTGGTACCCTTCCGTTGGGGTAACTAGCACAGCAAAGGGTACCAAAAGGGTGGAGCTAAACTCACTGCAGGATGTTGATTTGTCACTTTTGCGTGATACAAGGGGATAAAGCTTCTCCTTCACTCGTTCCGCTCTGCTGTGTTCGGCTTATTACATCATTTTTTGTGCGCAAACCCAAAAAAAATATAACAGTGTATTTTATAATTTTATATTTTCACACAGTCAATAGCCGTTTCTCAATATGCGTTCTTATCTGTTCTTGTGGATTTGTGAAACATCATTGCCCAAAAACCCGCGTAATTTTCAAAATATTACTTTTATTGTGTCATGAAATGTAGTTTTAAGAGTTTTTCAGGCGAGAATGTAATTGTTTAAAACTCAAATCTGTGGTTTATTATATAGTGCCTATTTGAAAATTTGCATGCCTGTATCTCAAGACGTATTAAGCATATCTTAATGCCCTTTTAGATATTGATAGTTTTCAGTCACATGACCCACTCGAAGACTTGGAGGGCAAAACATCCACAGAACTGCTGCTCAAGCGTGTCAATTTTTCATCTGTTGCCCAGCCGCAAATATTTAGATCACCTCTCAAAAGAATAAAATAAAGGTATTTCTGAACAAAATGCAAGTTTTGGCCATTTGCAATCCATATTAAGCACCTGCGACAATATTTCAATCATAAACGGTGCGACCAAACGTTGTAAAAACACTTAAAGTGCCTTAATATATTTAAAACAGTAATATTAAAAGATTAATTTTAGTATTCACCATATTAATGATGCATAGTTTACACGAGCAAGCAGATGAGGGCGGAATATGAACGCAGTCCGCTTAATGGTTCAGTGTTTTCCTTCTAATGGTTTTCTATGGGAAGCCATTTAACGTGAAACTTTGCACATTGTGTTTATATTCTGGCTTCATCCTCTTGCCT
>JAFVLL020038304.1:0-19577 GCA_021397915.2 Tor tambroides | reverse complement strand
GAAGCATGACACAAACAGGAACCATAACTAAACTTCAAAATAAAAGACATGAAAACAAGAACATGAAACAAAACCCAAAACAGACCTTACACATACAAGTAATTTGTCACAGCAATATGTGGTAAAGCACTATTTTGGTTGTGCTCTTTTAAGTACAGTGGTTTTTATTTTGTGCTATGAGCAAAGATCAAAACATCCCAAAATAAATAACTAAAAAAAAAAAAAAAATCTTTTAGTTTGTGAGGAGAGTAGGTGTGTGATCGCCACTGTCCTTTTGTGAGATAAATGAAAGCATATTGGGATAAAGGTTTGCTGTTCATAATTAATCAAAATATCAAACCTGCTTTCTTAAAATATTTTCTTGTATTTATTGTGCACGATTCATCAATGCATGTTATGTTAGCATGATTTTTTTTTTTTTCTTTTTGACTGATCGAGCAATCTTATCCACCTATCATATAGAGACCACTTTTTACATTCCAATTATAAATCAGTGGAACAAATCTTGCAGCGCCACATTCATATTAATTAATGGGTCACACTTTAGTTTGGGGACCAATTCTCACTATTTGAGAGCGAGGGGGGATGGGCAGGGGGGCCTGGCCCCCCCTAACGACTGAAAGATTTTACTAAATATTTGTTAATTAATAATGTTTTCAACTCAAAAGAAAAAAATTCACATAATGTAGTTATTTTAATATATTTTAAATGGTTATTTTGTAAATAAATTAATAAATATAATCAAACTTACTATTGGCTTCAATCTCATTTGCATAAGAATTTGTCGCATGACGAATCTGCATTTTGTCGGATATAATAGCCTATACTTCTTGCCTTTCGCATGGCTTAAATGCATGTTTAGCGGGGTTTTTTTTACAACATACAACAACTGCAGAGGAATCTGTACCTAACCAAATTAAAGTCAGATGAAGATGCCGATGCTTGATGACTCCAGAACCAGACAGCCTCATAAAGGTGATCCGCAGGACGTTTTGAGCTTGTCCTCCCAAGCTCAAACGTCAAGCTATGCCTATGCTTATTAATAAGGTAGTTGTTATGTTTAGGTATTGGGTGGATTAAGGAATCTAAAATACGGTCATGCAGAATAAGGCATTAATAAATGCTTTATAGTACTAATAGTACTAAGTACTAATAAACATCCAATATGCTAGTAATATGCATGCTGATAAGTAACTAACTGCCCTGGTCCTTAAAATAGTCTTACCATGCATTGAAAATCTACACAATCAAAAAGTTCAAGCCTCAAAAGGTCCATTAAACCACTCGATTCATATGGATCACTTTTCTAAATGAATCCACATAAACTGAGTCTTTTAATCCAAGCAAGAGACATGACTGCATGATGAACAGATTTAATTAAGGCTTTTATCAACACACATGCATAGAGGACATAAAATATTGAAGCTCAACAGTACTTCTTTGATGCACAAGAACCAATGAGGTTTATTCATGTGTCAACCATGCATGGTTAATCTGTCAGCCAGTGAGCTTGCATACTGCTCCCTATACATCTAATTTTTAAATCAGGGTTCTTTAAAACTGGACCTCAAGGTCCCAACCCTAATCATTACCCCTGAACAAGCTAATCAGGGTCTTAAGGATTGCTGGAAAATTGCAGATAGGCAGTTTTGATCAGGGTTGGAGCTAAACTCTGAAAGACAGTGGAACTCAAGTGCCAGATCTGAAGAACTCCATTTTAACCCTATATTTTAGTCTTGGTTCAGTGTTGCTGCAAGCTGATTCACTACAGTGCGTCATCAAAGTTAATCTGAATGCCTTGTTCTGAGCCAGGTAATATTGAAAAATGTGTGCAAGTGCATGTACATTTGCTCGTTCACATTATACTTCACTACAACTTCACTATGGTCTTCAGTCTAGGAGAAACCAAGAAAAAAAGAGCTTTGCCAACTTCAACACAGAAAAAAACTTCTACACCAATGCCTTTAAAGATGCCTGATGCATGGGATTTAGCAGTGGATTAATGCCAGCGATGAGGAGGCACAATCAGCATCAGCTTTTTCTTATCATGAGCTGCCAGTGGGGCTCCATTGTCCTGCCAGCCGCTCCTGTCATGAGACTTATCCCAGCATTACCGCTGGGACCCGAGTGACAGTGATTTGAAGGCAAGCATATCCTCACAAAAAACAACTAACCGACCTGCATTACCATTAGAATGGTTAATGGAAGTAGGACAGGTGCCCTGCTGGCATTAGTGACAATGCAATTCTTTAAACAAAGGATATTCTTACCGAAAAGTGTCAAAAGAGATGTTATCCAGACACCTGAATTGCCAAAATAAGGTGCAATTACACTGCATGTCAGAATACATAGCATTCAATGAATTACTGCTGTCAGATGTTCACAAACATACTCTTGTTTTTAAATAAAATGTTTATGATTCTAAAACAATTAGGATACTTTATGTGAGGATCAATCCCTTCAATACAACAGTATCAAACATATCTAGTTAATCTACTAATTCTGCCCATTCCCTAGTATGTAGCATTCACATTGGTCACAATTATTAGCACCCAATTATTGCAACGTTCTTTTCCCAAGATAACAGCTCTGAGTTTTCTCCTGTAATGCCTGAAGAGTTTGGAGAACACCTGATAAGAGATCAGAGACCATTTCTTCATCCAGAATCTCTCCAGATCCTTCAGATTCACAGATCCTTGTTAGTGCTTCTCTTCAGTTCACCTCACTCTTTTTCTTTAGGGTTCAGGTCAGAGGACGGGGACGCGGGTCCCAGTGACAGGTTTTTGTGTTGATTTTGATGTTTGTTTTGGATTATTGTCCTGATGGAAGATCCGAAAACAGCCCATTATAAGATTTCTTACAGAGGCAGTCAGCTTTAGATTTTTTATCTGTTAGTATTTGACAGAATCCGTGACGCCTTGTATCTGTAAAAGACGTCCAGGACCTCCGGCAGAAAAACAGCCCCACAACATTAAAGATCCAGCAGTATATTTAACTGTGGGCATGGGGTACTTTTTATCCTTGTTTGTACTAAACCCATCTGGAAGCTTTGCTGCCAAAAAGCTCTTTTTTTTAGTTTCATCTGACCATAGAAGCCAGTGTCATTTGAAGTTCCAGTCGTGTCTGACAACTGAATATGCTGGAGTTTGTTTTTGGATGAGTGAGGAGAATTTTTCTTGAAACCCTCTCAAACAACATGTGCTGATGTAGAGACTGTTTGTTTTTTTAGGCTTTTTACCCCAAGACTCAACTAATCTCTGCAATTCTCCAGCTGTGATCCTTGGAGAGTCTTTGGCCACTCAAACTCTCCTCCTCGTCATGCATTAGGACGATATAGACACACATCCTCTTCCAGGCAGATTTGTAGCATCTTTAGTTGATTGGAACCTCTTAATAATTGCCCTGATGGTGGAAATGTTGATTTTCAATGCTTTAGCTTTTTTCTTACAGCCACTTCCTATTTTGTGACGCTCAACAATCTTGTTCTGCACATCAGAACTATATTCTTTGGTTTTACACCTTGTGAGGGATGATTAAGGGAATTTGGCCTTTGTGTTCCTTATATTTATAATCCTGTGGAATAGGAAGTCATGGCTGGACAATTTCATGCTCCTAGTTATCCTGGTGTGATAAAAAAAAATGTAAATGGGACTGGGAATATACTTCAGAGAAGTTTTCCTCATAAGAATTTCTAGGGGTGCCAATAATTGTGGCAAACATGCATTGGAGAAAAACATTTATTTCATAATGTGAGTTTACCCCAGTTTCAATTGTCTTGCTTCACTGAAAGGTTAGATATTGTGAATTTTTTTGAATGAAAGATCAAAAAGATAAACAGTGCAGATTTATTTTCACAGCCGACTTTGTTCATATTTACCAAGGTTGGCAATATTAGTGGAGAGCACTGTACAATAATAAGATTTTAATACTTACCTGCTGTTTGAAAAACAATAAATTTACTGGATCCAGTTGATTTAAGTAGTTAGTTACACTTTGGGTTTCCATGCAGGTGAATTACATGTAGTCTGGCTCTCTGTGTAAATTTAATTTAATAATGATCAAGTTTGCCATAACTCTCAGACTCTCGATAAGCATTTTATAATTTTTGGTGGTTATTACACAAGCAATTTCTAAATAATACGTGATATTCCATAATAGTCTGCATCCAGGTTCTGCTTTCATATGAGTCAGACTGATTAAAGTGAAACAAAACAAATTGAGTCATGGTGACTGTGCATGTATTTTTATTAATGAGTTTCATTAATAGTGCTTGTTGCTGTTGTTTATCACCTGCCTGGACAATACTTTCTGCCGGTTGTCATGCAGCTAAGAATGCTGAATCACAATGAATACACTGCTACAGTGTGCTTCATAATGTAAATATTAGGCATAAAATTAGGCCTCACCGCTTTTGTAACGGAGAGATAGCGGTCATAGCTGATAAGTACGATGTTGAAGACAGACGCAGTGCAGAGAAGGTAGTCTACGACCAGCCACAGCTTGCAAAGTCCTTTACCCAGCATCCATTTCCCTGTCAAGATATAGGGCATATACACGGGGATACAGAATGCACCTGTGGGAAACACCAATCAGAAAGCAATATTATAGTCATTCTGAATAATTTTCATAATTCATATGTGTTGTTAAAGCATTTTGTCCATTCAGTTAGTGATGACTCTATCAACCGTGTTGCTGTGGTGACACAATGATTGCAATTTCAAGAGTAAACATGCAGTCGCATTAAAAAAAGGACATAGTCAAAAGAGGTCCATTGTCTGTTGTAATAGCGTAGAGATGCATCAAGCACAGCTCGCACAGAAATCACTTTCAAACCAACCAGCTTTATGTTGGTCAATTTGGTGAATCCGCATGAACAAACTGAACTCAAACTCTGTGTGGAAAAATTTTTGCTCTCAACTGAAATTCCAGATTGCATAGATTCCTATTGAAATGGCTGAATTTTGCCTGAAAATTTTTCCTTAGTTATTATTTCAGTGTGTCAAGATCGAAAGTGCTTGTTAGACTTGTGCATGGTCTTGAAATCTGAAGCTAAATTCAAATACAACAACTCTAGGAAATAGTATTTTCTCTAAAGAAAAAAAAATTCTTAGGTGCTACGGTTATGAAATATAGGCACTTCACTGATGCCTGGTGTAAAATTTTGTGCAAAATAATAGCGCACAGTAATAACAGTTTGTCAAAATGCTTAATAATTCGAAACATTACAGTGTGTGCTAAGACATAAAAATGTATTAACAAAATAAAAAAAAATGCAAATTACTCTCTTAAGAGCACTGAAATATTAACTGCACATTAATGTATTAGGTGTAATGGTAACACTTTAGTTTAGGAACCAATTCTCACTATTAACTAGCATGCATATTACTAGCATATTGGCTGTTTATTAGTACTTATAAAGAACATATTAATGCCTTATTCTGCATGAGCATATTTTAGATCTCTTAACCTACCTCAAACAACTACCTTACTAACTAATAATAAGCAGCAAATTAGGCGTATATTGAGGGAAAAGTCATAGTTAATAGTTAGTTAATAGTCAGAACTGTTCCCCAAACTAAAGTAATTGATGTCATACATATCACTTATGAATGAGAAAACTGTAAATGTTATTCTTGACTAGAGTTTCATAAAAAATGAATGTGAGGCAATATAGTCTCCAGCAGGCAGAGAAGATCTCTGGTGTAATGACTCGTTAAGATCCGTATGTGGAGATTTATCATAGCAATATAGTAGAGTACAGTTCAATAGAATTCAATAAAAAAAGCTCCATCCAAAGTGTGCACATCGAATCACAGACGATTAGTAAAGGTTTGCAGTGAGAAATGAGAGAGGCAAAGAAGTCCTAAAAAACAGTTCAAGATTGTAAAAGCAGTAACTGCTACACTAATACAAGCAATACTTTCTTTGTATATATCTGTCACGTGCCAGCCAGACAATCAGCAGTCAGTGAACTATCATACACTCTATGATGGACTATCGTACACGTTCAGAAAAAAAAAATGTGCAGAAATTTTACCTTTAAGGGTACAACAGCTTGTGGCATTATACAAAGGGACACCTTTGTACCTTCTTTACCCCTCAAGGGTGCATATTAGTATCTTAGAGCAGTAATATGTACCCTTAAGGTAGCAATATGTACTCTTATGGTACTAATACACTATATTGCCAAAAGTATTGGGTCACCCCCTTCTAATGAACAGGTTTGACTACTTTAGTAATTTCTATGAGTATAAATCTTAATGTTAAAGCATATAATGATATTCTAGGAAATTGTGTGCTTCTAATATTATAGCAACAGTTTGGACAGGACCCTTTTCTATTCTAACATGACAGTGCCTCTGTGTATAAGGCAAGGTTCAAAAAGAAAATGATTGATTGAGTCAGTGTGGAAGAACTTAACTGGTCTGCATAAAACCAAGTCCTAATCCCAGTTGAACACTGGCTCTGGTGTGACTGTAAATGCAGACCTTGAGCCAAAAACTCATCACCAAACACCAATGACTTGTACATACACTATATAGACAAAAGTATTGGGACACCCCTTTCTTTAGAACAGAAAAATGCACTTCCAAATCTGTGGCAACAACGATGGGAACATAATTCATGTATTTAAAAATTGTATTTCCATCTCTGTTGCAACAGTTTTGGAAGTGTCTAAAATGACTGTACCCATATGTACAAGTCATTGGTGTTTGGTGATGAGTTTTTGGCTCAAGGTCTGCATTTACAGTCACACCAGAGCCAGTGTTCAACTGGGATTAGGACTTGGTTTTATGCAGACCAGTCAAGTTCTTCCACACTGACTGAATCAATCATTTTCTTTTTGAACCTTGTCTTATACACAGAGGCATTGTCATGTTAGAATAGAAAAGGGTCCTGTCCAAACTGTTGCTATAATATCAGAAGCACACAATTTCCTAGAATATCATTATATGCTTTAACATTAAGATTTCTACTCATAGAAATTACTAAAGTAGTCAAACCTGTTCATTAGAAGGGGGCGACCCAATACTTTTGGCAATATAGTGTATGTTTAGATTTGACCTCACTTTCACAACAGCTGTTTATGTAATCACTATCCATTCTAGTGAATTCACAAAACAACATGCAGAGAAACGTTTTCCCCATTTCTGATACACATCCACCACAGTTCTGGATTATCAAAATTTGTATTGGGGCAGATTAGAACCTAGATTTTTTGCATCAAAAGCATAAAAATTGCAAGATATGTTAAAAGTTACAAAATCAAAGTTAGAAGATACACATATTCAGTTCCTGATTCTTGGATTTTTCCACTAAACTAGAAAATCCTGGGACTGGCAGCAACAGGGGTAGGAATAAAGTTATTAAATCAACTATGTTGATTTGAGCACTAGCTGTATATTCTGCATAAATGTTAAATAAGCATTCCCCATTTCATGACGTCACAGTAGAACACCACCATCTTCGCCCAGGTTTATTCCTGATTTGCAATGTTATTTAAATGTAACATTGACAAACAGAGATTCTGTTTGTTCAAGCTGTATGAGACTGATTTGTCTAAAAGGGATTTCATGCAATTATTTTTTAGATTTACAGTATTTGCTTTCCTCAACAGTTGTTTGATTTTTTTTTTTTTTTTTTTTACTGTGATACCATCTATAGTAATTCTCAGCTGCCTATAGATTTTGTCATCATAAGAAAAGACATCGGTGGACGCATAATTCATCACATAGAGTGATTAATGAGTTTAGAGCGGTTTTTAACACCCAGATATGACAAGGCACATTTCTGGCATAATACATGGGGATAAAAATGCAAAAACACTTGACAGATCCACTGACAGAGGACATTGTTTCCCATGCAACCTGCAAACATCATGTAATATATTCTTTTTTAGCCAAAATAATACAGTAAATGCACACTGGTGTGACAAATAAAGGAAGCAGAGCTGGACTCATCTCACATTAATTCACTACTACATCATAACCCTTTTGATGTTAAAGCAGACAACTGAAGACTCTTTTTTCCCCCTCTGAAAGTGTTTCTATGTTATGATTCTTGTACTAGAATATTTTCTGACTCAAAGCTCTGGATAAAGTATCATGTAAATGTACACATTATTAAATAACTATTGTTTTTTTTTTCAAAGTGAACACGTTACAATCAAATAATTTTAAATCAAGAGTGTACATGTGAGATTGTAATATATTTTTAATAAAATGCTAAAGAACATAATCTTACTACTCAAGAAAAGGTAATATTAACGAATTTTATTCAGTTTTATTTTATTTTCTGAATATTTATATTAATATTTGTATTAATATTAGTATTTCAGACAGACAAGTCCTGCATTGTTCGACTGCATCAGTTTGCACCAAATTTTATTCACCCTAGAATACGACAATCACTAGAACATTTGATATTGTTGGTAACCGACTACACTGAATATTTTTTCTTTAAAAAGGCTATTAAACTTTTCTGTAAAGTTTACTTACCAACGAGAAAGTCAGAGATGGCCAGGTTTAGCAGGAAATAATTGCTCTGTTTGCGCAAACTCTTGTCCATCTTGAAGGCGACGATGACCAGTGCGTTTCCACACACGATCACAGCAATCAGTATGACCATCACGACCGTGAGCAGCGCGAGCGCCGGACCCGCGAACCCCGCGTCTCTCCTCACGGCGGTCCAGTTGCTGACCGTGGGTTCGCGGGTCATGTTGGGATCGCAGTGATGCTTTCCCATCGAGAGCTTCACGGTCTCCTCTTCGAGCTGTCTCGCGAAGGTTTGGATGAATGGGTCTAGTAAATGTCTGGTGTGCGCAGGTGACGCCCCTCGCTGTTCCCACGCTGCGCGTCAAGAGCGATTCACAGCCATCATCGACTCTTTCATTCATTTTAGTGTTCTCATTTACTGACATCATTTAAAACCCTGGTAATATGTGATGTAAATCAAGTAATCCCGTTTAAGAAATCAAAGAAACTGACTATATCAATTATTTAAAATTGAATGACTGATGATAAAATATTAAGCTTTTAAAATGTAACTCTTAATGATGATGGCCTTTGCTATTAATGTCTGCTGGGTCTCCATCCTTCCTCTTGTTCTTCTTCTTTACTGGATCATTTTTACAAAAGAAAGAAAAAAGGAAATCTAGTTGCTTATATGTTTTGGACGTTTCTTGAATGCAACTGAAATATAAATTGCTTTCAAACTATTAATCACTTTACGTTTGAATAATCTAAATAATTAAGCTTGTAACTTAATCTCAAATTCCATAAAGTGTTTCTAATTACATACATACAAAAAAGCATCCAATTACACAGTCTGTATAAGGACCTTTCACAACAAGCATGTTGCAATTAAGCAAAACACCAAGTGTAAAATCAATATCCTTTGAGCTGAACTTAAAGTTCAGGATTGTAATTAGACTGTATTACTGTAATTAGACTGCTAGACACAGAAATCACAGATATTAGCACTTACTGAACGCTTAGTCTCGTTATGGAAGCCTGCTAAGTACGATCTTGGTTTTAAATACAGTTTGAACACTTGATGAGACTAAATTTGTATATTCATTGGCAGGTCATGTACATTTACAAATGAAAAAGTGTAAACATTTTTTAAAAAGTTACTTTTCTGAGTTGCATTTTCATATATACGTACTATATCAACCAAGCACTATCAGTTTTGTAGTGGGTTGTGCACCATCATAACGAGTCAGCCATTGAGGTACAAACAGAAATCCATTCTTACCTGTTGACACTACCATCCTCCATCCTTATTAGTAAACCAGATCTGTGGTTTGTTAGGAATAGCTGTAAAGCAAAGGGCTCTGGTTTTGGTCGTAACTATGCAGTAATGCTAGCAAAAAGCCTGTTTTTCCATGTTAAAAGTAGCAACATATAAATTGCAAATTATATGATCTGAGATGTTTCAGTAGTTTTTAGATTTTAAAAAGCTTTAAAATCATGCAATTAACACTTTTTTTTCATTACCTGTCCACTACCTTTGACATCACAGATCAAGAACAGGATAGTCGCTAGTTGAGTGTTTCTTGTTGTGTCATAGGACATTGATTTTCCATCCCAGAGTAATTTGTCATATGTTGTTTATGGCTCATGTAATTGACTCAAAAAAAAAAAAAAAGTCACCATAAGCAAAGCTGATAGCATGCAGATCACATACTTCCACAGCTGCATACACTCAAAGAACAGCTTCCAATGAAACGAATGGGAATGCTAACATATACCTCTCATTAGGTATTATAGACCCACTTAGTATAAATGTGCATATTTGTTAAGATGTCACCGAGTGAGCAGAGGTATAGAGTGGGTAAT
Source organism: Tor tambroides (assembly GCA_021397915.2). Classification (NCBI taxonomy): domain Eukaryota; kingdom Metazoa; phylum Chordata; class Actinopteri; order Cypriniformes; family Cyprinidae; genus Tor; species Tor tambroides. The sequence continues at coordinate 9,237 of JAFVLL020038304.1, read as the reverse complement.
AACACACTAGCGCAAGTGTGCAAAATAATATTCACCTAGTACGAACATAGTATTCACATGAAATGAAGCTCCATTAGTAGCTGAACCCCCACTGAGGAATAAAACAGCTTAGGGGATCAGCCTTCTCTCAGTGCAATCTTCACAGCAGGTTACTGATTGAGGAGAGGGTAGAAGATGATGTCAAGCAATATTGTGAGGCAATTAAAGGCTTTGAAACCAGTTGTTAAAAATCTTTTTTCCAGTCATGTGGTTTCTTTTTTTGATACTCTTGATTCAGTGGTGAGGATAGGTCATAGTGGATGGTAGTTGTCCTCTAAGCAGGATAGGGTAAATTATTCTTTCTCATGGGAGTAAATATAGCACCAAAATAAAGTGATACGTCCAGATGGTAAATCATTGTTTTAAGTAATATTAGCAATCAAGAGTGATGTTGTACTCAGTTTGAGTATGGCTGTGATTTGGGCACAACTGTGCTGATAGTCAGTATATCAAGTAATATAAGGTATCCTACATTTCATGCAAAATTGATCCAATTAGTGTATATATTATTTCATTGCCCCCCAAAAAAATAAAAATAATAATAATAATAATTCTACAAGAAGCCGAAGCATCAAGTCAAGCAAGGCACAAACTGAAACGGTCTGATTTGAAAGGGTTACAAGAAAATGTGGAGCAATTCGAGGAACATCTTCTATATATTTAAACCCTTTCTAGAAGTGGCTGCATGATTTAGAGATTCACTTTTTCCACAACTACAAGTAACATAAGATAAGTATACTTTTTCCAAGTAACAAGTAAAGTAATGCATTACTTTTTGATTTACAAAAAAATATCTGAGTTACTTTTTCAAATACGCAACACCAGTTACTTTGTTTTCCCATTGACTGATTGACTGACTGACAGCTCTTGTGTTGCCATGTTGAGAATAATGAGAAGTAAGTGCAGAGTCATTGTGTGCGCTGTGTGAACATGATGTTACTGTGATCTAGACTAAATGTGAACATGCATTTACTCATCTCAGTTGGACAAAAATAAATTCAATATTCCTCAAAATGAATAAAAACAGTCAAATGCAAACTCAGAATATAATGCAAATCTGCACTAATTAAATGTTAAATAACACAAATATAATTTATGTATTTAATCCCATTTTATTAACCAATGTCTTTGCTGCTGAACTTCGATGATCCAATCCAGTCATACTAATAAGCAAAAATGACTTCAGATAAACATAACATTTGTGTTTCTTTCCTTTTTTTAGTTGCTGAAGAGTGTTGAACTTTCTTCTCATGCATCCTATTCTTCATGCAATCCAGAATGAGAGCACAGCTGAAAGGTTTATTTGAGTTTTTTTTTTTTTTTTTTTTTTTTTTTTACATTTCCTTCAGCCTGAGGCTTATTCATTTCACTTTTGGTGTGAAAGGGCTTCTACATTTTCCAAAAAACAGAACTTTTTATATTAAAAACAAACAAGCAAGACCATCCCAGATTAAAAAAGTAATGCAAAAGTAACACAAAAGTAACGTAACACAATACTTTCCATAAAAAGTAAATAATAAGTTATTTGTTATTTTAGGGAGTAACGCAATATTGTAATGCATTACTTTTAAAAGTAACTTTCTCTGACACTACTCGGACACGTAAAAGTGCAAATATTCACAGATACTCAAGAAGGCAACACGATTCATTAAGAGCCTGGGCGTGAAAACTTTTGAAAAGGAAGATTTTTCAAATTTCAAAGTCAAATTTTTCCCAGAAGACAAAATAAGTATTTGCCATGATCAATACATTTTAAAAGTTATAATTTCCTGACTTAATGCATCATGTTGCCTCACCAGACACTGAGGAAGATGGTTAATAGGGATGCACAATATTGTATTTTTACCTATATCTGATATGCTGGTATTTTTCAACTCATTTTGCCGATAGACCATGCCAATACCGATATATTTCCTGAGTTCTCAAATTAAATGCAGTGATCCAAAACAGTGAATCTAATCACCATTCAGGCAAAATTTTGCTTCAAGAATGACCACACTGCTGACATGATATTATCGCTAGCACACCCTGAGCACATGTGAGTTATTCGTCTTATCAGCAAGGGATAATTTTTCGTATCGGTACAATATTTACATTTTAAGCCTTTATCAGTCGATACTGATAATGCTTTGATAATATCGTGCATCCCTAATGGTGAAGTTTGAATAGAGATACATGGAAGGTACTGTAGGTGTGATGCAGTAGTGTGAAAGTAACTAGAGTCAGTATGTGACTGGATTTATTTGTTCTGTAGTGATGAAGGGACCAATGTATTGAGGACTTTCTAAAGAAAGAGGAAAGCTAGACTTTCTGCCCATGCTGGTACATAAGTGGAGTGGAACACTGAGCAGCATCTGCCTGACTCTTATGGCACTGGAATGCCCTTTGAAGATGGACATGGGCTGCCAAAAACCCTCTCCACACCAGTGGATGAGAGCTTGAACTTTAAATGGCTTACTGAACCCTGGAATACAAGATCCCTGGAATTTAAAGTCTTTCTACTACAGACTTAATATCAGAAACTTTCACTATCTACTATCAAAGTTATTTAGATCACATTTCTTCTCCATTTCTGATGTTTGGCTGACTAGATATTTGTATAAATGAGCAGGTGTACCTAATAAAAGTGTCTACTGTGTGTACAAGGCAGAAGAGGAAATCTAAGACCAGTATAAACACTACAAGAGGACAGCACAACAAAACACGACAAGAACTGTTTCAAAAGCTATGTCAGTGATGTTGTTAGCTGACTTTACCTGCTCATGATTCATCAAAGTGCAGTGCAGTTCTTGAATCATTTATCTTGCAGAAGCAGCCACTGTAGCCCTTTTGCCAGCCGCTGAGGCCCCCTCCAGAGGCAATTGGGTGCTGACATTTTTCCCAGACCCCCTGTAGACTGTCAGAGCTAATCTTAATTAAACGTAAGGGCATGCCAATGTATTCACAGTATTTTTGATAGTTAAATGTCAGTATCTCCTGCTGTGTGTGCTGTCAGAACCAGTGGACCACACCCAGCCATTTAGCTGATATATTCTGGCAATATATGATGCTTGTGCACTTGCGCTTTTGAATAATGTGTCAGTGTTGTTGTTTTTTTCCTTTGTCCATACATGAGTGTTGTTTTAGACCGTATATCTTCTGGCACATTTATATAGAGAGAGGAATAGAGAGGGAGATGTTGAAGAAGGAAATCTGCTTCTCACTCTTCTCTGCAAAACTGACGATGATGGTTTGATAATTCATCTTGGTGCTCCAACAGTCCAGGTTTTATGATCAATACACCATTTTTTTCACATTTTAGCATGATGTCTGTGATTAAAATTTAAGCCATTGCAGCTCTTTCATTGATGTTGGCTTGGTGAAGTTCTCTGTGGTCTTCAAGGTGAATATTTAGGTTTTCCCTCTCTTTCCCAGCAGTAATTCTCTGTTTGGACACATCCTTTTTAGTGTTTAATGGTCACTAGCATTCACTTTCAGTTTTTGCCCACTATTCTCCTTCGCTGATGGAGTCTTGCCATGATTTGTGTACACAGTAATTAGACAGTTGTTCTTAAAACAACTAACAATTGGGCTGTTAAAGTTACAAAAGCTTCTGCTAAATGGGCTTGATTTGTCCTTTCTGTACAACACACTTAACATCCTCATATACACACTCAACATTTAATTTAACAATGTAATTTATGCTACTCAACAATTCTTCCCATCACGTTGATATCATGTTGATCTGCTCATGTTTTTGCAGCTAGTTAATGGGCAAACATATCACTTTTGTTATTGTGCTATTAGTATCTTTATAAAAGTTCACAATGTTGTTACAGATAAAATATAATAAGGTTAGATACAAATTCCTTCACTGCATCTTAACTGTCGGTCTCACACACATGGAGAAATCTATGGAAAATATTAAACCATTCATGGAGGAAAGGACATGTGGCCAAGTATGGTGACCCATACTCAGAATTTGTGCTCTACATTTAACCCATCCAAGTTCACACACACAGCAGTGAGAAGTGAACACACACCCGGAGCAGTGGGCAGCCAATGCTGCGGCGCCCGGGGAGCAGTTGGGGGTTCGGTGCCTTGCTCAAGGGTCTTACCTCAGTCGTGGTATTGAGAGTGGAGAGAGCGCTGGACATTCACCCCCCACCTCCAATCCCTGCCAGACCTGAGACTCGAACCCATGACCTTCGGGTTACAAGTCCAACTCTCTATCCATTAGACCACGACTGCCCCTAATTTGGTATTTGGTATACTCTTTTCAACAGAGTATGTTTTAGGACACATATTCTAATAAGAGTCAGCAAAATACATTCAGACGCTCACAGAAGAAATGAGTTTTCAGCTGTTTCTGTCCGGATAGGTTAGGAAGATCAGCCCACTAGCAAGGAACAGTGAATGAGAAGGTTCTGGAAAGTGATTTTGTGTCTCTCTGTGATGATACTCACTCGTCTGGAAGGATGTGGACTCATAAGAGGGAATGTAGCAATGTAGTTTTTCTCTACACAAATATGTGACCCTGGACCACAAAACCAGTCTTAAGTCGCTGGGGTATATTTGTAGCAATAACCAAAAATACATTGTATGGGTCAAAATTATTGATTTTTCTTTTATGCCGAAAATCATTAGGATATTAAGTAAAGATCATGTTCCATGAAGATATTTTGTAAATTTCCTACCCTAAATATATCAAAACTTAATTTTTGATTAGTAATATTCATTGCTAAGAACTTCATTTGGACAAATTTAAAGGCGATTTTCTCAGTATTTCGATTTTTTTTTTGTACCCTCAGATTCTAGATTTTCAAATAGTTGTATCTCGGCCAAATATTGTCCTATCCTAACAAACCATACATCAATGGAAAGCCTATTTATCCAGCTTTTTCAGATGATGTATAAATCTCAATTTCAAAAAATGGACCTTTATGACTGGTTTTGTGGTCCATGGTCATATATCAGGTTGATGATACACAGGGCAACTTTTTAAGCAATTTTGTCGGTCAACTTTTTTTTTGAGCAATGTTTCTTGGGCACTTTCCCACTGAGAATGGGTAACAAATTTCTATCTGGATACTTTAGATCAGTCGTGCGCCCTGTGTCTCACCTGGTTGCCTGTTGACGGCAACATTAAGCAAAGTTGCCCTGCAGCATTCCTCAAAAAGTGTATCATCAGCCTCAGTGTCTTGAGCCTGATGCAAGCAGAAACCGATTGCATAGAGATAAGGAGAAGTGTAACATGGGCTCTGTTCGTCTGATTGACCAGTCTGACCAGTCTGCTGCATTCTGCATCATTTGTTGAGGTTTGATTGCACATGCTGGAAGTCCAGCCATAAGAGCACTGCAATAGTCTGGTGTAGAAATGACAAGGAATGAGGAGTTGTGCTGCCTGCTCAGTTAGGAATGGCTCTTCCTGATGTTGTGCAATGCAAACCCTCATGACCAAGCTATGCAATGTGGTTTTAAAGGTCAGATGTTCAGCCAAGATTAACCAAGATTTGTTGCTGAATGGGTTGGGATTATTGTTGATGATCCTAGCATAATGGTGAACCACCAGAGTGAAGGAAGAAGAGAAGTTTCATCTTCACTATATGAATTTGGAGATGATGTTATTGTGTGTGCATACTGTATGTGTGTATGTTACGAATAATTGACGATGTTGTATTATTGAAAATTAATGTGCACACAAGGTGGTAATGCTGAGAGTATGCGTTAATTTTCAATAATTCAAGGGTATATAGTCAATTATTCATTGAATACAACGCCATTGTTGAATTCTTGATTCTGATTGGTTGACACATGCTTATGTATCATGTGATCTCTTTGGAGAATATGACATACTGTATAATTTCAGTCTTCTGAATCGAGTCTATAAAGAATGTGCTCTCAAAATTGCACGAAACATTTAAAACATAATTCCTTAATCAAGTTAATGTTTGACCAGGAGAGCAAAAACTATCATCATCATATTCAGCTACATGAGCACTGCCATTGTCATTAACACTTACAGTTCTGTTTATATGGCATGTACTGTGTAAAACCTTCCAAATGTCTTTGTTTTTTATTTTATGCACAACAGCTACCCCAGTGCAATACATTAAACATTCACTGAGCTATTTTCATATTGTATATATTGCTTTTAATATATATTCATGTAAAAAAGTTGTTAGGATTTGCATTCTTTGCCTGTGTTTCAGCAAAAAGTTATGCATTTTGTTTGGGGGAACTCTGTTGTTAAATGCCCTGCCCCATAGCTTTAAAAATGTTTCATTTCATATGACAAACCAATCTTTTGAAGGCTTTTAAGTGTGTGTTCTGTGCAAATTTATTGGGTATGTTTACTCAGTCCTACATTTGGATGATCTGATGACTGTAGACTTTTTCCACCCAGATCACCTGTTCACCTGCCGGTCATCATACTCTCCAATGCTTCTATCTAGTGCATGATGTCCACATCACATATATGTGACCCTGGACCACAAAACCAGTCATAAGGGTAAAGTTTTTTTAAATTGAGATTTATACATCATCTGAAAGCTGAATAAATAGCTGTCCATTGATGTGTGGTTTGTTAGGATAGGGCAATATTTGGTCGAGATACAATTTGAAAATCTGGAATCTGAGGGTGCAAAAAAATCAAAATATTGAGAAAATCACCTTTAAAGTTGTCCAAATGAAGTTCTTAGCAATGCATATTACTAATCAATAATGAAGTTTTGATATAATTACAATAGTAAATTTACAAAATATCTTCATGGAACATGATCTTTACTTAATATCCTAATGATTTTTGGAATAATAGAAAAATCAAAATTTTTGCCCCTTACAATGCATTTTTTGGCTATTGCTACAAATGTACCCATGCTAATTAAGACTGGTTTTGTGGTCCAGGGTCACATATAAAACAACTGTAACTGGGGGAAGAGCTTTACATTTGTACTATGTCTAGATGCTGTTGCTGTTAATGGGAGTATTGGTTGTAGGTGAAAAGGTCAAATCCACATCTTGACTGTTTAACCCATTTGTACAATAATCTTATGGTCAATATTCATCACATTTCCTTGTCTTTTAAAATACAAGAGTCTGATCTAAAATATAAACAAAGGTACTATTTACATATTTCAGATTGCAGCTGGGCATATTCTGCACTGAAGCTGCTTATCTGGACCCCTTCCCAGCAAGTTGTGATCAGTGTTGCATAAAAAAAGATAAATCCAGACCTGCCATTAATTTCTGTTCTCTATACAGTATCACTTCCTTCTTAATGCAGGTATATATAATGTTCATACCAATATGCCATGTTGACTTTGAGCACCACCTTCAGGCTGGTATGAGCATGCATCTCAGTAATACTTGCTTGTATGTATTTCAAGAGAGAGAAAAAAAAACTATTTCGTTGTGTAATGTTGTTGAAATGAGTATCTATCTGTATTAAACTTTGTTACAATTTAACATTTCACTGTACATTTCAATGTATCATTTTTTCTAACAAGTAACAGATATACACTGTCCAGTTCAGTATTCTCAGCAAAACTGGCTGCTTTGTTGACAACTCCAGTCTGTCTCAATCAGCATCTTCATCTGCTTGATGTTGTAGGTCACTCAGGGCCGCACCAATTCTCAGAAATCTATCCATTTTTGGTGCAAGGTTGATTGAAACAATGTGTGAAATAATTCTGAGATACCTCAGTCTGCATATAATTCACTCCATGTGATCTCCTCATTGTGCCGGTGGTGTCTTCTTCAGAAAGTAAAGGCAGGTATTGTGATTTTCACCATCCTTTCACACAGTTTTACATACATACTGAATAAAGTAAAATAGTATATCAAATCATTGTCTTATAATCATATCTTCATATCTTATCTTTCATCACATCTTTCAAAACATAGTCGAGAATCATCTTTGTACAAAGTTTGTTTAAAAAATAGCCTGAAACCTAAAAATTGATAGAAAAAAAAACTGTTTTTTTTTTTGTTTTTTTTTTTTGCCTATACAAGCCTTTTTGTGTCTTTTTTTTTATTCCTAAGTCCTGGTGTCCTCAACAGAGGACATAGTATTAAATATGAATAAAATATTTCTTTTCTTTTCTTTTCTTTTCTTTCTTTATGATTTCTTTCTTTCTTTTATGGTTCTCAGGAGGATATTACACAAACTATGCATTATTTTGAACACGTGCACTGTTGTAGTTTATGCTTAACATTGACATTTTATTACCTTTTCGAAATATCCATTAAACAAGTTAAAAAAGGACACGCCCACAGTTGCGGACACATCATTAATATTCATGAGGCGCCGCCAAGTGGAACCAAATATTTTAGCAACTGAATAGATAACACCGGCCTAACCTGCTCCGTGATCACGTCAGGTATAGGGTGTGGTTACTATCTTACCCTGAAAGTTAATTCTCTTTTTGGAAACAAAATTTAATCTCAACAGTTTAAGTGAATTTGCTTGGATTAGCTGTTAAATTATTCTGAAATAGATCTACCGCGAAACCGAAAGTGAAAGTACCCTACAGCTTCCATTGACAAGGAACTTTAAGCCGCTGGAGAGTTTTTCTCGGTGAGTACTTTTATGAAGGTACGATGGAAGATTGTTTAAAAATGAAAAAATACATAAAATTATGTCTGAAGACGATGTAGAAATCACCCGCTTGACCAGTAGCGTAGGCTACTGTATTAATATTAAATGCCATGGACTGTTACCCGGAGAAGCTACTGGCACAAGTTTAGTGGCACATCCGGTTTTCAGTGGCATATTCCAGTGGACTGTGGCATGTACCACTGAAAACTGCGGAATGTGACATCTCCAATACTGACTGACACATGCCGCTGTCTGCTGGAGCACAATGTAAATGCTAAACATATGCACTTAATAGCACGACGATATTTAATTGATTGTAAAGAATCGCTTTTTAAACATATGCTTTAGGCCTTCTATACCTACAGGTGCATCTCAAAAAATTAGAATGTCGTGGAAAAGTTCATTTATTTCAGTAATTCAACTCAAATTGTGAAACTCGTGTATTAAATAAATTCAGTGCACACAGACTGAAGTAGTTTAAGTCTTTGGTTCTTTTAATTGTGATGATTTAGGCAAACATTTAAGAAAAACCCACCAATTCACTATCTCAACAAATTAGAATACTTCATAAGACCAATAAAAAAAAAACATTTTTAGTGAATTGTTGGCCTTCTGGAAAG
>JAFVLL020038302.1:0-18927 GCA_021397915.2 Tor tambroides | reverse complement strand
AATTACATGAAATGTCTGGTTAGATCTTTTACAGTTTTTCCCTGTATATAGTACGGGAACTTACTGTTAACCTATTAACAGTTTTTTTCAGTAGCATTTTTACAAAATTTTACAGATAGAATTACACTTATTTTTTACAGTGTATAAAATGGGATTAGCTAGGTCACTGAGGTTTTTCTAGTTGTAGGAAACTGTTCAGCGGGACAACTACCATGTTAATGCATAGCTATAGGAATAATAATTTGATGTAAATGCTGGATGGAATGCTGATCCTGTTTCAAATTCAGATATGGGCAAGGCCAGTTACGAGGGGTCAAGGTTTTACTGGTTAGCGTGGCCCCATTAGCCTCCACTGATAGATTTTGTAATTATACCAGCTGGCAGTAAAAAGCATCTTTGAATCAATCAATCAATAAATCAATCAGTTCTAGCAACGGATCACAGAAATGTTTTTGAACCTAAAACAAATGTATTATGCACCAATACCTGTTGTCCCGCCGTCACGTTTTCTCACTCAAGGAAAAAGAGTTCTTACGCGTGGGTCAGAGTTTGCGTGCAAGTGCGCAAATTTTCCGGTCAAGTTTGTTTTTATAAATCCCACCTTTTGCATAGGAAGTGGCGTACGCCTCTTTCAGGGCAGGTTTTGTGAATATGCAGCAGTTATAAATGAGGCCCCAGGTGATTGGTTCATAATAATTGGACTGCAGAACTGAGCACCCTTGACTCCAGCTGACCAACTACCATTGAGATGTGAGTGAATGGTAAAGGCCCCAGTATAGTCATGACAAAATCCTTTTGTGTTCTTTGCTTTGGGGTAAAAATAAGTTTATTGCTGTATGTTTTTTTTGTTTTTTGTTTTTGTTTTACCCGAGCAGCAATATACTGTTTGAGAACATCTCAACAACGCCCACCCTGTTGAGAGCCGCATTTAGATGAATATGTAAATATGTGCTGTGTGCATATTTAACACATAACAGAAATGTCAGTGTTGATAAAACGGTTAAGAAAGCATCTGATCATAGCGACGTGCATATGTTTGCACCAAATTTGGCACTCAAGTCAAGTCGCATCATGTTTATTTATATACAATAGACTGCTTTTGCAGTATTACACATTAAAAGTGTCACTTTCCATTAGAATTACAACTTCAATTCCTACTATAAAGCAGATTTCCAGTGTGTTCATTTTTTTAACTGATGTCTGACCTCGACAGACTGAACAGAAGAAATGAACCAGAGAAGAATTCCATGTCAACAAAGGCAGATTGCCACAGAGTAATTTTAGTTCAAAGTTGCTTACCAGCATGCCAAAGTGAAATTTCTGGAAAGTTTGCTTTGGCAAGTTTTTTCAAACTCTCTAAACAAACTCCAAAAGACCTTCGTTTTGGCCTTTTTTGTTCAAAAAGAGGTCACACCAATTCTTGCTTCAGTTTCACTTATCGTATAGGGGCCTTAATGATGACGTGAAAAATCTGTGGTAAAACATCCAATTCCGCCTTGTGTATTTAGAAGATAAGGATGATTGTTTCACTTAACTCTGTGACATCAATGCTGGTTTTGTTAACAAGCTATTTTCAGCACTGACCCAATATTAAATGCTTCCTCATTGTCTCTCCTGCAGTTTGTATGTGTGTGTGCTATATTTATGTATGGACTGAAGGTTCCTGATGAATGCACGACCCCTCCACTCCACCTCTCCCGAGGCTCCGTGCGGAAATAAAGCGGAAAACGTAATGATTCCAGGCCTTGAAAATTCTTGCACAGACTGTGGAGGGGCTCAGAGATTCCCCTGAGACAGACATACCCTTCTCTATCTGTCTGTCAGCCAGTAGAGTTGGCCAGACCCCTCTCTCTCTCTTTATCTCTCTTTCTCTCTCTCTTTCTCTCCCAAGCCTCACTCAGACCTCTAATTAAAACTCTCATCGATTTTTTTCCCTCCTTCTTCTGCCTTCTTTCTGCTCTTCTTTGTCTGTTTATCATGTTTTTAATCGGCCCCTGGACCTGAGCTCGCTGCAGGATTAGACAGTGTCTTTGACCCTAGAGTCGAAAGACCCAGACAACACCGTCCCGACACCTCCGGTCTTACCCAGCTCCCCCTGTTGGCCTCACCCAGCCTCGGGTGTCTGCCCTGGGGGAGAGATGAGAAGGGCAGAGGCTTGGCTCACTCTATCTGACAGCACCTCTGCCCTCTCTGGTTAGGTTCACTCTCCACTCTTGAAAATAGTAGACGCTACACAAAAGTGGAATTGATGATCTACACTTTTTCGTGTTGCCGGTTTTATAGCAGGCAGTGTTTGCCTTACTGGAACTGATTTACTGCCTTATATTACAGCAATAAGCAACAAAAAGGCTTGTGATACACTGATAATACCGTGGTTAAGGGGAGTTGTTTTGCACAACATGGAGTAAAATGCCAAAATTACTAACTTTGATCAAATATCTGTGTTGCACAGCCTTGGGTAGCATATTGTCTTTACAAAAGAGTTAATATCAATATTTAGAAGACATTTTGCTGATTATAAGTAACTTTGCAACTACATGTCAACTGCCAGTCATTTGCGTATTAGTGGACTGTCTTCTTAAAATCTATAAACTTTGCAAGTCCATGTCAACTTATTCTACTAACCTTAACCTAACAGTCTACTAATGAGAGTAAGGTGTCATGTAGTTGCAAACTTACCTTTAGTTAGTAGAATGTGTAAAGTGGTCTAAAAATAAATAAAGTCTAACCATTATTGTTAATAATAATGTTTAATAGCTATTATAAATTATTATTAATTTAGCTATTATTAAGCACTAGTGAGCATAAAGCATGGTTTAACCCTTTATCACACTAAAAATATATAATCGGAATACATGTTTTAAATTATTTATATAATATTTTGAAAATGTGTAACCCAATTAAGAAGTAATTATTAGAAATAACTGAAAGTCAGTGTCTATAACCTTATAGTGACTATATAGTTGTGATTTGTCAGCACTAACCCTCTTTTGAAATTAAAAGCTACTGTCAGGATTTACTAAAGGCATGCTGTGAAAAATTAGTGATGAGAAGGTGTGGACAGTTATTTTTGAGGATGACCTTATTGCATATGCATTTGTAGGAGTTTTCCTTTCAGATCCAAATTTTATTGGAGGAGAGTTTTTAAGTAAATCAAGGTGATTTAGTAGGTTTCTGGTTGACAACTAACTGGTATTTGCACCATTATTTATTATGTACAAAAACACATCTTATCCCATTTAACCCTTTTAGAAAGATAATTCATTTACATTCTACTTGGGGCAGCCGTGGCCTAATGGATAGAGAGTTGGACTTGTAACCCGAAGGCTGTGGGTTCGAGTCTCAGGTCCGGCAGGGATTGTAGGTGGGAGGAGTGAATAACCAGCACTCTCACCACCCTCAATACCACGACTGAGGTGAGACCCTTGAGCAAGGCACCGAACCCCCAAACTGCTCCCCGGGCGCCGCAGCATTGGCTGCCCACTGCTCCGGGTGTGTGTTCACTACTGTGTGCATGCACTTGGATGGGTTAAATGCAGAGGACAAATTCCGAGTATGGGTCACCATACTTGGCCACACACCACTTCCCTTTCCTTTCCCCTTTCACTGATTACTTTGTGATGCATTACATCCAATGCTGCTCCCAAGTCTATATGCCATTCTGGGGCCGGTTGCATAAAAGGTTTAGACTAGTCTTAAAAGTTAGCCATCTGATTTTTTTTCTTTGAAACTGGCCATAATATTTTAAATTCAGTTACATGAAATTGTAGATTGTTCTAAGTTAAATGCAAAAATAAGACTGATTACTCCTTTGCTAACTGCAAGTTCATCAAACTTGTACTTCTTTACATAGAGGCTAAGTTTATGCAACTGGCCCCTGATCACTACATGATCTCTCCTTCCAAGTAGAATTTTATGCTTGATTTGTCATTAACCCACCCTGATTGTTAAGAACAGTGGTTCTTAACCTTTTTCACTTAAGGTCCCTGTTTGTCTGAGACTATATTCAAAATCCCTCATATCTAAGCTGATATGTACCTCTGTTTCTTCTGTAATAAAATAAACAAACTTAAAAGAATGATGTCTTTTTAATAAGGTACATCTTTATTTTCAGTGATCATTTTAAATAAGATTATGCTAATATAACTAAATTTAAATAATATTAAGGCTTACTGGGGCCCGCCTGGAAGTTTGCCAAGGCTCCCTAGTGGGCCCGCGGCCCTCTGGTTGAGAACTACTTGTTTATAAACATGAAACACACCTCTCATCAGTAATATCCACTAATAAACAATTCAGGCTGTGTAGAATTCAAATTATGCTTAGTCACAGCAATATCTGCTAATTTACACACAGCTTTGAACGTGGCACTTTCAGACTTTTTTTCCTTAGATATTGATTTTAGATATTTTGAGATTTTAATATAAGACTTTTTTTTTTTTTTTCAGGAGCACCAGAATAACACAGTCGGCAGCACGATGCAGAACACCATGGCTCTCCTCTGCAATCTGATTGGACAGAAGGGCACAGACCTCCGATCGTTCTACCAGCAAGGTGCAGTGCATCTGAACGTCGCTCGCTTTGATATATATCGGCCCTCCGGTTTCTAGCCTGTCTCTTGAACCAGAACACACAAACCCACACAGTCTTTTCACCCAGACACTGCCACGCACATGAAAAGGGCCTGCATTCAGAGAGCTGCCCTTGTTTTGTTTTGGAGTGTTTTCATTCCATTACCAGACCCTTATTGCTCTCATCTCGCTGTCTGACTCTTGTGTGTGACTCTGATGGAGGGGGAGGGCATTCAGCTGCCTTTTTAAGGGCTTCCTCCAGATACTGCTGCTTTTATCAGCTTGGACTCTTGTGTGGCGGCCCTGTAGCCCGCATCTACTTAGTGTCCCACCCATCTAGCCCTCACATCACCCACCGTCCAGGCTTGGGCATCTAAAAAGCCTCCCCTCGCCTCCTGTTTTCGTCTGTTGCTATCTACCCAGCTACTGGCCAGCCTCTCACTCATTCTCTCATCTGCACAAGTTGCTGTCTGTTGCCTCTCTGTTCATGCCCATGCAAGGCTGTGTGGGTTTGTGTGTTCTGGTTCAAGAGACAGGCTAGAAACCGGAGGGCCGATATATATCAAAGCGGCGGCGTTCAGATGCACTGCACCTTGCTGGTAGAACGATCGGAGGTCTGTGCCCTTCTGTCCAATCAGATTGCAGAGGAGAGCCATGGTGTTCTGCATCGTGCTGCCGACTGTGTTATTCTGGTGCTCCTGAAAAAAAAAAAAAAAAAGTCTTATATTAAAATCTCAAAATATCTAAAATCAATATCTAAGGAAAAAAAGTCTGAAAGTGCCCGTTCAAAGCTGTGTAAATTAGCAGATATTGCTGTGACTAAGCATAATTTGAATTCTACACAGCCTGAATTGTTTATTAGTGGATATTACTGATGAGAGGTGTGTTTCATGTTTATAAACAAGTAGTTCTCAACCAGAGGGCGCGGGCCCACTAGGGAGACAGCAGCAGAAAAAGTAGGGCCCCAGTAAACCTTAATATTATTTTAAATTTAGTTATATTAGCATATCTTATTTAAAATGATCACTGAAAATAAAGATGTACCTTATTAAAAAGACATCATTCTTTTAAGTTTGTTTATTTTATTACAGAAGAAACAGAGACATATCAGCTTAGATATGAGGGATTTGAATATAGTCTCAGACAAACAGGGACCTTAAGTGAAAAAGGTTAGAACCTGTTCTTAACAATCAGGTGATTAATGACAAATCAAACGCAAAATTCTGCTTGGAAGGAGAGATCATGTAGTGATCCAGTTGCATAAACTTAGCCTCTGTAAAGAAGTACAAGTTTGATGAACTTGCAGTTAGCAAAGGAGTAATCAGTCTTATTTTTGCATTTAACCATCTACAATTTCATGTAACTGAATTTAAAATATTATGGCCAGTTTCAAAGAAAAAAAAATCAGATGGCTAACTTTTAAGACTAGTCTAAACCTTTTATGCAGCAGGCCCCAGAATGGCATATGACTTAGGAACAACATTGGATGTAATGCATCACCAAAGTAATCAGTGAAAGGGGAAAGGAAGGAAGTGGTGTGTGGCCAAGTATGGTGACCCATACTCGGAATTTGTCCTCCGCATTTAACCCATCCAAGTGCACGCACACAGTAGTGAACACACACCCAGAGCAGTGGGTAGCCAATGCTGCGGCGCCCAGGGAGCAATGAGATTCGGTGCCTTGCTCAAGGGTCTCACCTCAGTCGTGGTATTGAGGGTGGTGAGAGTGCTGGTTATTCACTCCTCCCACCTACAATCCCTGCCGGACCTGAGACTCGAACCCACAGCCAGTTTACAAGTCCAACTCTCTATCCATTAGGCCAAGCTGCCCCAAGTAGAATGTAAATGAATTATCTTTCTAAAGTTAATGGGATAAGATGTGTTTTTGTACATAATAAATAATGAATTGCAAATACCAGTTGGGTTTTGTCCAATAGAGAGCTTTAAATCACCTTAGTTTACTTAAAAACTCTCCTGCAATAAAATTTGGATCTGAAAGGAAAACTCCTACAAATGCATATGCAATAAGGTCATCCTCAAAAATAACTGTCCACACCTTCTCATCACTAATTTTTCACTTGTGCTTTAGTAAATCCTGACAGTAGCTTTTAATTTTCAAAAGAGGGTTAGTGCTGACAAATCACAACTATATAGTCACTATAAGGTTATAGACACTGACTTTCAGTTATTTCTAATAATTACTTCTTAATTGGGTTACACATTTTCAAAAATATTATATAAATAATTTAAAACATGTATTCGATTATATATTTTTAGTGTGATAAAGGGTTAAACCATGCTTTATGCTCACTAGTGCTTAATAATAGCTAAATTAATAATAATTTATAATAGCTATTAAACATTATTATTAACAATAATGGTTAGACTTTATTTATTTTTAGACCACTTTACATTCTACTAACTAAAGGTAAGTTTGCAACTACATGACACCTTACTCTCATTAGTAGACTGTTAGGTTAAGGTTAGTAGAATAAGTTGACATGGACTTGCAAAGGATTTATAGATTTAAGAGACAGTCCACTAATAAACACAGTATTGGCAGTTGACATGTAGTTACCAAAGTTACTTATAATCAGCAAATGTCTTCCTAAGCTGATATTAACTCTTTTGTAAAGACAATATACTGCAAGACTGTGCAACTAGATATTTGATCAAATTCGTAATTTTGGCATTTTACTCCATGTTGTGCAAAACAACTCCATAACACGGTATTATCAGTGTATCACAAGCCTTTTGTTGCTTATTGCTGTAATATAAGGCAGTAAATCAGTTCCAGTAAGGCAAACACTGCCTGCTATAAAACCGGCAACACGAAAAAGTGTAGATCATCAATTCCACTTTTGTGTAGCGTCTACTATTTTCAAAGAGTGGAGAGTGAACCTAACCAGAGGGCAGAGGTGCTGTCAGATAGAGTGAGCCAAGCCTCTGCCTTCTCATCTCTCCCCCCAGGGCAGACACCGAGGCTGGGTGAGGCCAACAGGGGGAGCTGGGTAAGGCCCGGAGGTGTCGGGGCAGGTATTGTCTGGGTCTTCTGACTCTAGGGTCAAAGACACTGTCTAAATCACCACCAGCGAGCTCAGGTCCAAGGGACGATTAAAAAACATGATAAACAGACAAAGAAGAGCAGAAGAAGGCAGAAGAAGGAGGAAAAAGTAGTGAGTTTTAATTGAGGTCAGTGAGGCTGGGAGAGAAGAGAGAGATAAAGAGAGAGAGGGGTCTGGCCAACTCTACTGGCTGACAGACAAAGATGAAAGGTATGTGTCTCAGGGGAATCTCTAGGCCCTCCACAGTCTGTCTAAAAATTGCCAAGGTACAGGAGTCGTGCTGCGTTTTCAAAAAGCTTTATTTTTACTTTTGGAGCCTCGGGAGAGGTGGGAGTGGAAAGTCGTCACATTCATCAGGAACCTTCAGTCCATACATAATCTGCTTTGCACATACAAACTGCAGGAGAGACAATGAGGAAGCATTTAATATTGGATCCAGTGCTGAAAATAAGCTTGTTAACAAAACCAACATTGATGTCACAGAGTTAAGTGAAACAATCATCCTTATCTTCCTAATACTAGGCAGGTGGATGTTTCTACAGATTTTTCACATCATTAAAATTTCTCGATAGGCAGCTGAGTAAGGTGGTGTGACCTCTTTTTGAACAAAAAGGCCAAAACGAAGGTCTTTGGAGTTTGTTTAGAGAGTTTGAAAAAACTTGCCAAAGCAAACTTTCAGAAATTTCACTTTGGCATGCTGGTAAGCAACTTTGAACTAAAATTACTCTGTGGCAATCACTTTGTTGACATGGAATTCTTCTCTGGTTCATTTCTTCTGTTCAGTCTATTAGGGTCCAGATTTATCAGTTAAAAAAATGAACACACTGAAATCTAACTTTATAGTAGGAATTGAAGTTGTAATTCTAATGGAAAGTGACACTTTTAATGTGTAATACTGCAAAAGCAGTCTATTGTATATAAATAAACATAATCACAGTGCCAAATTTGGTGCAAACATATGCCCGCGTCGCTATGATCAGATAACTGCCAACGGTTGTTGTCAACATGTTGTTCTGTTATGTGTTAAATATGCACACCTTTTATATTTACATATTCATCTAAATGCGGCTCTCTCAACAGGGTGGGCGTTGGTGGTGTTCTCAGCAAATATATTTGCTGCTCGGGTAAAACAAAAAACAAACAAAAAAACATATGTCAACTTATTTTACACAAGCAAAGAACACAAAAGGATTTTGTCATGACTATACTGGGGCCTTTACATTCCTCACATCTCAATGGTAGTTGGTCAGCTGATCCAAGGGTGCTCAGTTCTGCAGTCAATTATTATGAACCAATCACCTCCAGACCTCATTGCCAACTGCTGCATATTCACAGAACTGCTATGAAAAGAGAGGCGTCGCACTTCTAGCAAAGGTGGGATTTATAAAAACAAACTTGACCGGAAAGAATTTCTGGCACTTGCAACAAACTCTAATATGTGTTAGAGCTCTTTTTCCTTAAGTGACAATGAATGGGACAACAGGTATTGGTGTAATGCAACTTGTTTGCAGGTTCAAAACATTTCTGTGATCCGTTGCTAGAACTGATTGATTTATTATTGAATTGATTGATTCAAAGATGCTTTTTACCAGCTGTATAATTACAAAATCTATCAGTGGAGGCTAATGGGGCCAGCTAGCCAGTAAAACCTTATTTCGTAACTGGCCTTGCCCTGCTCTGAATTTGAAACAGGATCAACGTTCATCCAGCATTTGTCAATTATTAATTCTACTAGCTGCATTAACATGAAGGATTGTCCGCTGAGAATGACGTTTCTATAACTAGAAAAACCTCAGTGAACCTAGCTAATCCCATTTTATACACTGTAAAAAATAATGTAATTCTATCTGCATAAAATTTTAAAATACTGAAAAAAGCTGTTAGTAGGTTAACAGTAAGTTCCCATACTATATACAGGGAAAAACTGTAAAAGATCTAACCAGACATTTCATGTAATTTTACAGTAAAATGCTGTTAATTGTTCAGTTTTTAGAAGTAAAAAATAACAAATTGATGTATAATTTACAGTCAAAAACTGTAAACTCATATTCCCAGAATTTCCTGCGTGACACTCCACATTTGAAAGTATTTTGTTTAAATAGTCATGTTTTTTGATAGTTTTTGTTATCAGTTATGTACATTTGGGCTTTATGTTACATCTTTTGTTGTTTAATGAAGGTTTATTGCATTATTTAAGTATCATGTGTGTTACCATGATGGTGTTTTGCATGAATGACTCTGTGCACCTTCTATATATTAATATATACTTCTGCTTGTGGTGAAGCTATTGTGATGAGCTTTGATTCTTCATGTGGCTTTCTCTTGTACCGCCTGCATTATTATGGTGGTTGTCAGTATGTTAAAGGTACAAAACAAATTTTAATAGCAGTGTGTGTTGTTGAATTTAGTGGTTTACATTCAAATTTCCTTGTTTGTAAATTAGTTTTATACTGTAAATTTTACAGTTTTGTTCTGTAAATGTGTTTACAGTTTTTCTGTATTTTTTACAAAATTATTCAAGCAACCACAGCTGCCAAAATTATTTTGTAAAAACTACAGATTTTTTTTTACAGTGTAGATTAAATAAAATATTTATATTTTCATCATTTTATTTCATATTTTAACTTTGAGGTATGACAAATGGTTTTACAATTCCCCTCCTGACACAACACATTAAAGGGGAAATATTCAGAACACTGTCTTACATTTCTTTTACTACATTAAAAACAGCCTCCTCCTTTTATTTCTGCTCCTTAGATTGACAAGAACAGCTAAAAGCTTTCAGTGCACTATTCTTGCTCAGAAAGTGTGGCTGTGAGCACATCTCGGCTCTCAAGAACATTAATGGTTTCTTTTTCCTGTCCGATCTATACTGACAGGTCACATTCAACAGAAAGCCATGGCAGTAAAACTAAGGTAAGCAGTGATGGAGTAATTCATTAAAGTTTTCCCTCAGTGATACTATACAATAACACTACCTGAAAGGGTTTAAATTGCTCACGGCTGCCTCGACTCAAGTAAAGAATAAAGACGGTCAAATAAATCACACATCCTTTTAAATAATCTCTGGGTTTTACAGTTTCAAGGAAAAACTGCACATGACTTTCTGTTTGACATGTGAGTTTTACAATTGCAAACTGATTCCTAGCATAACCTTGGAAGAGCTGAATGGGCTGGATATACGTTAAACAACTCAGCCTTTGTCATCAGTATTACTCTTTTTTTCTCTTCTTGAAAGTTTCGACCAATAAGGCGCTTTGGGATTTGGGCTACACCGAGAAGACTCGCCTCAGCACATTAACACAATTCAAATGTTCGGTAAGCGGTAATCCTTTCGCTTGTTATAGCAAACAGGCCCAAACCTCTGTGCGGAGGGCAGATTGTGAACTGGAAGGGCAGCAGTATTGAGGGATTGGGATTAAAGGGGATGTGAGGCTGTAGCTAACGTCTCACTAGCTCGCTGAGATGGCCAAAGAAGTCAGACAAACCTGTCTCTCTCCTTGTTCATTAGTGATCTCTTGTTCATTAGCGTCCTCGGCTTCCTTTCATGTCCTCTCAGGGCTCATGAGGATGAATGGACCGCATCTGAATTACACTGAGACTCACAGACTGAGCTGCTCTCTGATTGGAGCGGTTGAAACGAGTTCAGTTTGGCCTATCTATCCTATATTTTTGAGTCTCTTATGCTCACAAAGGCTGCATTTATTTGATTAAAACGCAAAAAACAAACAAACAAAGAAACCTGTAAGATTGGGATATATGATTACAATTTAAATGAACTGTTTACAATTTGAATATATTTTAAAATATAATTATGCAATGGCAATACCAATTTTTGGCATTCAAGAAGCATGTCTTATTACTATGACAGCTGAAAATGGTGCTGCTTAATATCTGACACTTTTTTTTTTTTTTTGTGGAAACCTTGATAATTTTTTTATCCCCCCCCCCCCCCCAAAAAAAAACTAAAGGCTGTGCTGCAGCATGAATATAGTCACAGATGAAGGAGATGCAGCCATTCAGCTGTGAATCTTGCCTAACACTGACCTTTAGTCGTGACTATTCACAAGAAATGCATGGTACCATGGTCTTTCACATAGTATTGTAGTATAATAGTCTATATCTCATTTATCGCAAGACTTGTTCATATCATAACATCCTACTTCAGTAAAAAACAAAAGACACACACACACACAGACATAAAACCTTATCCCAGGTATGAGAACTAGTAACACTAATACCTGATTTAATAATCACAACTAATGATACTGTTATCGGTAATGGCCAGAATTTTATCTCGCTGCATCCTTACCAAATAGTTCATAAATTATCTACTGAGGTGGAGCTAAATTTGAATGAATTTATCAATATGAAAATGTGCACACTTGAATCCTGCTGTTTGACTGAAACTCCTGACAGACATCAGCAACTAACCAAATAAAACAGGACTTAACTGCCTCACTACTGTTGGGGGAATTTCCAAAGCAAACACTGTAACTGTGAGAAAAAAAGACAAGCACAAATGAACGTTACAGGTCTGAGATGAGCCCACCTCGTCGATACAGAAAACTTCAGCAAATGTGATTACAGACCACAGGTCAGTGCATAAGAGAAAGAAAATGGGTAGATGAAGATAACAGATATGCAATCAGTCTAAATAAAAATAATCTGTAGAGCGTGGATACTGAATATTCTGATTGACAAGATTATGGCAAAGAGGTGCACCACTGATTTTGACTTTTAGATGTAATATTGTATTCATGTTTTTCCGCATAATGTTTGACTTTAATATTTACGTGCTAATAATATTAGTAACACTTTACAATAAAGTTCCATTTCTTTATATTAGTTTCATTAGTTAACAAGAACTAACAATGAAAAATACAGCATTTCTTATTCTTTGTTAATGTTAATTTCAGCATTTACTAACACATTATTAAAATCAAAAGTTCTATCTGTTAATATTTTTTAATGCACCTGAGCTAACATAAGAACAGCTGTATTTTTATTAATTAGTTAGAGTGACATCACGACAGGGCTCCAGAACGCGACCATTTTTTCTGCCTGTGCGACTAAATTTTGTGCGCGATGTTCAATTTGTAAGCGCTGCCATTTCTGCTGCATATGTGAAAAATCAAACTGCAAACGAAACTGAAAGCATAACAAAACTGCGCTACTCATTTGAACTGCACAGCACTTCAAGTGTAGAGCCTGGTTTATACTCGCCGCGTCAGCAGGAGCGCGAAAGTCCGCGCAGCAAAAATTACGCAAATATTGAGGAAACGATGGATGATTTCAAGCGAAAGTAAAGTAAAAGACTGCTTCTTAAACCAGAGAAGGTCAACATGTTGGTATTCTTGTGGGGAAAAAAACATGCAAGCGCTGTCACCGACAGCAAGTTTAGTTTTACTTTTCTTTTTGTTTTCATTTTGAAAAGCTTGTTATCTTTGCTGTTTACCTCACGTTACGCTATGGAGGCTCTCTTTTATTTATTTTTTTATTTGATTCTTCTGTGTTTGCTAAACGTTTTGTAATTTACTAGCCAGTATATAATACAGCATGTGGTGTATGCCATGCCTCATCTTATTTGTTTTTTTTTTGTTGATAAACGTTTTGTAAGCTAGTTAGTCATTGTATCTTACCGTTTTATTGTTGTGCTTTTTAATTAAGAATAACAATGAATCCATCTTTTGTTTTAGTCTTAAACGTGAAAGGTGTGTAGATGTAAGAAAAACAAGCAATTATCTTTTCTTGTAAAACGTGACAACAAGATTGCGAATTCGAAAGCGAAAGCATCCGAAGCCCAGCTTATAACATAGCAAAAGAGGAAATCCCGTTCACAAAATTCAAATCTCAAATAATACTACTGATAAAAAAGAACGGGCTGAATGTAAACCACTTCCATTTCCATATAACTATAAACTATGACAAAAGTTCATCAGCATGCATTGATTAAACCATGTTGTAGCACAAAAAAAAAAAAAAAGATTGCGACCAAGTCATGTGCTCGTGCAACCAACTGAGAAAATTAGTCGCAAAAGCGCGACCAGTGGGAAGAATGAGTCTGGAGCCCTGCATGAGAGAAGGAATGCCATTCCAGAGCGGAAGAATTTTTTCAGATTTAAAAACAAAAATTTTAATTAACTTTTTCGGTGGATTAACTTCGGCACAGATGTGCGCTAACAAAGTAAATAGTGTCAGTTTTGATTTCATGTGGGCTTTAACTATTGGGGCCTTATTGTAAAATGTTGTGTTCACTCTTTGGCTTATAATTTTTCTATAATTTTTGAGTATATAATGCGCTATAATCAAATACTTAGACTGTGAGTTTTATTTGGTTAGCTTGGCTGATGGAAAAGTATATCCTTTGGAAAATTAAATTACAGTCCATGAGACACTCTGGGATTATGGTTTACATTAACCC
Organism: Tor tambroides; assembly: GCA_021397915.2. Classification (NCBI taxonomy): domain Eukaryota; kingdom Metazoa; phylum Chordata; class Actinopteri; order Cypriniformes; family Cyprinidae; genus Tor; species Tor tambroides. The sequence goes on along the minus strand of JAFVLL020038302.1, from coordinate 4,871 downwards.
TGAAAAGTGGTTTTAATGTAATGGTAATTTTTCACTTCAGGTAATGGGAACGTCAAAGGTTCAATCATGGGATACTTCTTGAATATCTGTTGGCTCTGGATTGCTGCTGGGCAGCTCAACAATGACCATTTACCAGAAAGCTTCAGAAAATTATAAGAAAAAAAAAAAAAAAAAAAATTAAATCTAAAGCATGTTTTTTGCTCAGCTCTGGCGTTCACCTTGGCCTGCTATAAACAAGTATGTATGTGTGTTTGTAAGTTTTCGAGGAGGTGGGGTGTGTTGACTTAACAGTCGATGTAGGGTCCACTCTAATGAGAATGTAACCTGCTGTTGAAAAGGCCTCACATCCACACTCCATTAACTCTGCAACCCAATTACACATTGCACTCTGATAGGTCAAACCCCCACTGCCTCATTTACATAATAACTCAGTGGATACTGGGAAGGGAACATGCTCAGAAGGAAAGGTCTGGCTCTTACACACAAACATATGCACACACCATGTCTAAGGAAAATTGCCAGTATTTAATTTTTTTTTTTTTCAACTATAAAATATTTTACCATGTTTTGTTAAAGGATTAGGCCATCCAAAAATGAAATCTGTCATCATTTACTTACCATCATGTTGTTCCAAACCTGAAATCTACTTTTTTTTCTGAAATCAAAGACATCTTGTATTACCCCAGTCGCTTTTATATAGTTGAATTTAATGTCATGTCCTTAAACATGTCCTTAAATATTTGCCTTTGCTGACAGCCATAGTGTGTATCTTAAGCTGAATATTCATTTGTTCCTTGTGTGCAAATTTGAATGTTTATTAATACCGTACAACATTTTTAGTGTACATTAAATAAAAATGTAAAACACAATCATTACAACATCATAATGACCCTAAACTTTTGATAGCCATGAGTTTGGAAAGTGATTTATTTATTAGAAATTTTATTGTTACATATAATTACATTTTTTTAAACATCAATTAAACTGTTTCAGAAATATCTATTTATTTGTCGATCTGAAATGTTATTAACAGTGGAATTAATGGAATTAATACATTAATAATTGATTCTTTCTTTTTTTTTAAATTTTCAATAGAAACTCCTATTCATCCATTTTGTGACAGATGGAAATAAAGTCATTAATTTGTAAAAAATTGTCCCTTCCACTGAAGCGCTGTAATTTTTATTAGCACTCAGATTCTAAAATGACACGTCAAAAAGCCATTTCTGGTTTCTGTGAAGGGAATGCAGTGAAGTTATTTTTAATATACATATATAAGCAAAATATAAGCAAATAATGATTCAATTGTCTTTCTATTTCTCATAATTGTCTATTTCTCATATTATTGAGAAATAATTATGAGAAATTATTAATTATTAAATTATTTGGAAATTATCCAAAGGTTGCGAGTTCGAGTCTTGGGCCGGCAGGAATTTTAGGTGGGGGGAGTGAATGTACAGCGCTCTCTCCACCCTCAATACCACGACTGAGGTGCCCTTGAGCAAGGCACCAAACCCCCAACTGCTCCCCGGGCGCCGCAGCATAAATGGCTGCCCACTGCTCTGGGTGTCTGTTCACGGTGTGTGTGTGTGCACTTTGGATGGGTTAAATGCAGAGCACAAATTCTGAATATGAGTCACCATACTTGGCTGTATGCCACGTCACTTTCACTTTTTTTTCACTTTCACTTTTATAAAAAGCTATCATATGTCTTAGAAGACTGCAGCACAGAAGCCACAAGAAATACACTATGAACTGTGATAATAAGGAAAAGAACTATGTGAAGATGCTTCCAAACGAATGAATGAATGAATGAATACATACATACACTCATACATATACAGCATAAAGGTTTAGAATAGGAAATGGGAGTCAGTAAATGATGACAGAAGTTCCTTTTTGAGCGAATCATGCCTTTAAATGACCAAAATAGTGAAGGTCCGTCTAGAACTGATAAAATTCTACCAATCTATTCCTTTTTAAACACTTTGATGCATTTCTGCAACACAGCCAATTTCTCCAATATAGTGTTTTCTGATTTCCATAAAGCTCATCATTTTCTGGTAATTCCATTGCTTACCGAAGTCAGAGCGGAAAACCCAAGGCAATAAATGAATCAAGCAAACAGAGAGTGAGGAAACCAGAAGGCTCAGAAGCACACTTACTTCTATGACTTGAAAGATAGCAGGCAGGAGACGGCTCTCTCTAACAAGCCTGTTGGGGGAAACACACACACACACACACACACACACACACACACACAAATACACACATTTAGCTTGTGACACACACATTTACTTCATGGCACTAGGCCCACGTTCCATCTTCATTAGTGTGACACTTGTGCATGCATTTGGGTTTTGGCACTGAACGGGACCGCTGAGGTGTGAACGCTCCATCGTGACAAGATCAGTCAGCTGGGAAAATGACCTTTGACTAACCCAGTGACAAGTGAAAAAGAAAGAGAAAGCATGCCGCTGAACAGATGAAAGAGTAAGAGAATGATGGAGGGAGAAAGTCGGATGGAAAACACACAACTATGTATTAAGAATGAGAAATAGAGGACCCGTGTGTGCAAACCTAGTGAGCTGCCTTTTGGGAATCACAGAACAAGATTATTAGATTATAATGCTCAAAAATGCTGCTCCAACAGGCTAAAATGTTTAAACATGCTTATGATGCCCAAAAAGCTGTGGTTGCCAGAAATTAACCGTAACCATACAGTGATACTGTTTCAGGTATTATGGGATAGCGTACGGATGCCTGTATATTTTACAAACTGCATTAAGTGATATGTTAATATACCATGTTACTTTTTTATTTTAAAACGGACTGATAACAACCATAATAATAAGAGATGGTTGTAAAATAGAAAGCCACCTAATGAATCAAAGTTCAGTAAATGGTCTGTCCACACAAAGACAAAAAAAACATCAAGGCAACATATGACACTAAAATAATACAATAAACATTAACTAAATAGCTGAAAATTTAACACAAAAGACCTAAGGTACATTACTGATAACAAACAAACAATAAATAAATAAATAAAATAATTTTAGTGTTTCCCACTCTAATGACATGGTAGTTACTAGTTTTTACATGCAAAACAACACATTTGACAGTAATTTAAAATACAATTACATATTATGTGATGTTCAACCATTTACAGTTTTTGAAACTGAATCAAATGTACTCTGAATCTGAATCAAATGATACTGTCAAGAGGGACAGTTCAAATCATTTGATTTTAATAATTAAACATACCTATGATGCCCAAAAATGCTGTTTATGAAGGCAGTTCACTTTTTGAAACAAACATTCAAATGTGACTATGACTGCCAAAAGTAACTTTACAGATAGGCTGCTCACTAGGTTCAGAACATTTGAATTGATTTTTGATGTGTCTAAAAAGACTGTCTAGGTAGACTGTTTACTAGGTCTGAATACTTGAACACATCTCAAAAATGCTATGTAGGCAGTTCAAGTTCAAATTGTATGAAATAAACGTTTGAACGGTACTATAATGGCCAAACATGCTGTCTAGGTAGGCAACTCATTTGAATCAAATGTTTGAAAGTGTGTGGTTACTAAAATGCACTTATTTAGTTTAGTAAATCAAATATTCAAATATGCTTACAGCTATAAAATGCTGACTAGGTAAGCAGCTCGCTAAAGTTTAAATTATTTAAATAGAATGTACATACATGTGTATATGAGGCATGAAACTGCTGACATGGTAGACAGCTCACTAGGTTTGTATGTAATTATGATGTCCAAAACCGCTGACTATGCTGGCTACTCGCTAGACTCGCATCGTTTGAATGGAACATTCAAAAACGTCTCGGTAGACAGTCCATTTGGTCTGAATGTAATGTCTGAAATGCTCAAAATGCTGTCTAGGTAGGTAACTCACAAGGTTTTGAAACACAGATAGAAAATGCTCCAGACAGCCTGGCTCAGAGGAATAATGGAGGTCTTTATTGAAAATGACTCGTCGTGCTCTCTTATTGATTAAGGTCTTTGATTCACAGCCAATTACCGTATGAAAATGGTGGGTATAGAGTAGAATGCCACAATAATCTGAGAAAAGGACAGACAGATAAAATGAAATTAGCTGAAGGGTCACCTTTGGAATACTTACTGTGCCCTTCCCAGTCAATGCAGTGATATATGACATAGCGCTATAGAGTTATTTGGCCATTCTCCCCTGAGTGTGTCCTCTATGGAGGATATGGTTTCTTTGAGTGAGAACTGACAAGAACCTGGGATAAGGTGAATGCAGAGGTCTACAGGAGTAAATCTCCCACTAACTTGCTGAATTCTTGTTATATGAACCCAAATCCACAGGTAGAGTAAGAATTATCCTCTTTGTGCCTGAAAGTCAGCATAGCTCAAAACCTGGGATTTAGAGATTTTTTTTTTTTTTTGTTAACAACCGTTGGATTTAGAGATTTTTAGGTTAAAAACAAGGTTTACTGTGCCAAAATAATTGTGTATTTTGAAGGAATTGGGCAAAAATTATCAACATAACCAGAAACAGGAAAAGCAATGATCTTTTGATAGTCAAAGAACTAATGAAATTAGCTTTGCATTTATTTAATCGAAAACACAGTAAAACAAATAAATAAATAAAAATAAAATAATTTTTAAATCATTTTATTAGAACTTCAGTGTCACATGATCTTTCAGAAATCAAACATTTTAACTCTTTCCCCGCCATTGACGACATATCTCGTCAATTAAGAGACAACGCTTCCCCACCATTGACGAGCTTTTACGGCAATCCGTGTTCTAGGTATATTACGGTAAGGAAAGCCCTAGCGCATGTCCTGAATGAGTTACGGGACTTCCGGGTCTTACGGGTCCGA
>JAFVLL020038301.1:0-20877 GCA_021397915.2 Tor tambroides | reverse complement strand
TGTCGGTACTAGATCCAGCCTGGATGATAGCCTACATCTTCGGCTTCATGCTTGCTGGATCATGCAGCCAAGTCGCTAGGCTTCTGCGGGAGCCTCCTTGGCCTTCAGGTCCCCAGTATAGCACTGCAACCCAGGACTTACTGGTCCTCCATTCAGGGTGAGCCTTTTCGGAGATTAATGCTTCATGATGTGCTCCCTGACGTCCTGGCTGGGTGTTTGCTTCGAGAAGCTGCCCCGGCCAGGACGTGCTACTCATGTCTCGCATCGAGAGGCTTCCTGAGATTTGAGTCACCCACTTAAGCATCATGCACATTCTCTGAGTTAGAGCTCCTCTCAGTAAGGCGTTGAGGAGCTTCACTCTTTAACTCCACTCTGCAGTTCAATAGATGGTCAAAAAAATCTGCATCTCCCTGTCACACCGCCCTTACGGTCGAACCAGTGAATCGCCCCTCTGTGGAGTGGGCTTGAGTACACTGCTTTCCCGGAGGCCACCTTCTGCCTCCCTGGTAGGCTGTTTTTTGGTCGAGCTAGCATTGCTCCCCTCACCATAGAGGGTCACCTATGAGCATGCCGCTCCCTTCTGAGCATCTGAGTTCCCTCTCATGCTGAGAGTTGGGTTCTCCGCTCTCCAGAGCTCTGTCATTCAGCAGCCTCAGGTTGTTAGGCCACTCTATGCCTCACTGTTAGTTTGCTCTCCTTGTTGGTCAAGCTAGCATTGCTCCCCTCACTATAGAGGGTCACCTATGGGCATGCCGCTCCCTCCTGAGCATCTGAGTTCCCTCTCATTCTGAGAGTTAGGTTCTCCGCTCCCCGGAGCTCTGTGACTCAGCGGCCTCAGGTTGTTAGGCCTCTCTCTGCCTCCCTGTTAGGTTGCTCTCCTTGATGTTTGAGCTAGCATTGCTCCCCTCACTATAGAGGGTCACCTATAAGCATGCCGCTCCCTTCTGAGCGTCTGAGTTCCCACTCACGCTGAGAGTTGGGTTCTCTGCTCTCCAGGTGCTCTGTCATTCAGCAGCCTCAGGTTGTGAGGCCTCGCTATGCCTCCCTGTTAGGTTGCTGTTAAGGAGATCTAACCAATCAGAGACCACTTTATTGGTGATGTTGGGAAAGGACGATAGGTGGCGAGCTAGAAACTTCCCGACCAGTCCTGTCAGCGAGCGGAGTAAGAGAATGAACGCGTTCCCGAGTTCCTGATCTTAATCTTTGAAGTTTGCCTAATTTGTGTGCGTTCATGCAAAAATGTAAGTCTATATACTTCTGTGTGATATTTAATATAGTTATCCTGCCATGTTACAACTTTATTTTACAGAAATTAGCGAGTTGTTTGACTCCTCAGATTTCTCCGAATGCACGCTGACGTAGTTACCATAAATATAATAGATTGTGCATATAAAGTTATTTATTTTCTTTATTCTTTATGTATCATTGCTTTGGTGCAACATAACAGTTAACAAGTGTTTAGATATTGGTTTATCATATTCTCCGTAATCCCGTTCATATACGACAATGACTCAGCACTTTATAATAGACACGGAGAATTTGCAAATCCCTGTTATACATGCTAAATGCGCCATCTAAAGGGCAATTTAAGTATTGCGGTTAACTAAGAATTGTATTAGATGTTTAATACCATGTATGTATGTTGTAATTATATAATTGTAATATGTTATTTATTTCAGACCACACACACCTACAACAGTAAAGACAGAATGTTCTGAATCCTGTGCCGTGTTTTTACCGACACCCTGTGGTGAGCACAATCTCCTAATCAGCACATATAGTTCAAACTTTCCTACAGTTGCTCTCCTTGTTGGTCGAGCTAGCATTGCTCCCCTCACTATAGAGGGTCACCTATGAGCATGCCACTCCCTCCTGAGCGTCTGAGTTCCCTCTCATTCTGAGAGTTAGGTTCTCGGCTCCCCGGAGCTCTGTGATTCAGCGGCCTCAGGTTGTTAGGCCTCTCTCTGCCTCCCTGTTGACTGCTTTGTAAGTAATCTTCCTGATTTATCTCAATTCCTCAGCATATCCAACAGCGCAGAAAAACTTGATGATGTAACAGAAACTATGGACTCTCTCTTTTCTAGCACTTTAGATACAGTTGCTCCTTTACGCTTAAGGAAGATCAAAGAAAACAGTCTGACTCCGTGGTATAATGAGCACACTCGCACCCTAAAGAGAGCAGCCCGGAAAATGGAGCGCAGCTGGAGGAAAACAAAACTAGAGGTATTTCGTATAGCTTGGCGGGAAAGTACCCTATCCTACAGAAAAGCATTAAAAACTGCTAGATCTGATTACTTTTCGTCTCTTCTAGAAGAAAACAAACATAACCCCCGGTATTTATTCAATACAGTCACTAAATTAACGAAAAATAAAGCATCAACAGGTGTTGGCATTTCCCAAGAGCACAGCAGTAATGATTTTATGAACTACTTTACTTCCAAGATCGATACAGTAAAAATATTTGAAAATTATTTCAGTAGTAGTCAGGGTGACTGTGAATAGAATCAATTGATAAAACAAGCAAACCTATAAAGGAAATATTTTTATCAGTGTTTGAAAATGGGAAATGGTGCAAGTGCTAGAAAGCACTTACTCTTGGGGTGAATTTGCCATTAATTTTTCTCCAAAACTATACAGTAAAAAATTTGACAATTAATACAGTAATAGTCAGGGTGACTGTGAATGGGAATCAATTGATAAAACAAGCAAACCTATAAAGGAAAGATTTTTATGAGTGTTTGAGAAATGAGACATGGTGTAAAAGTGCTTATGCACTTGGACGCTTGGGATGAATTTGCCTTTCATTTTCTTCAAAACTATACAGTAAAATCAGTTGAAAATTGATACAGTAATAGTTTGGTTCACTCTGAACAGGAATCAATTGGAAGAATAAGCAAACCTATAAAGGAAAAAAAAAATTATGAGTGTTAGAAAATGGGACGTGTGTTAGAATGCACTTTTACACTTGGGGTGAATTTGCCATTAATTTTCTCCAAAACTATACAGTAAAAATATTTGAAAATTATTTCAGTAGTAGTCAGGGTGACTGTGAATAGGAATCAATTGATAAAACAAGCAAACCTATAAAGGAAATATTTTTATCAGTGTTTGAAAATGGGAAATGGTGCAAGTGCTAGAAAGCACTTTTACTCTTGGGGTGAATTTGCCATTAATTTTCTCCAAAACTATACAGTAAAAAATTTGACAATTAATACAGTAATAGTCAGGGTGACTGTGAATGGGAATCAATTGATAAAACAAGCAAACCTATAAAGGAAAGATTTTTATGAGTGTTTGAAAATGAGACATGGTGTAAAAGTGCTTATGCACTTGGACGCTTGGGATGAATTTGCCTTTCATTTTCTCCAAAACCATACAGTAAATAGACTTTAAAATTCATACAGTAATAGTCAGGGTGACTGTTAACAGGAATCAACTGACAGAACAAGCAAACCTATAAAGGAAAGATTTTTATGAGTGTTTGAAAATGGGAAATGGTGCAAGTGCTAGAAAGCACTTTTACTCTTGGGGTGAATTTTCCATTAATTTTCTCCAGAACTATACAGTAAAAATATTTGAAAATTAATACTGTAATAGTCAGGGTGACTGTGAATAGGAATCAATTGCTAAAACAAGCAAACCTATAAAGGAAAGATTTTTATGAGTGTTTGAAAATGGGACATGGTGTAAAAGTGCAAGGATACACATGCTTGGGGTGAATTTGCCTTTAATTTCCTCCAAAACTATGCAGTAAAATATTTTAAAATTATTACAATAATAGTCAGGGTCACTGTTAACAGGAATCAATTGGAAGAATGAGCAAACCTATTAAGAAAAGCGTTTTACGAGTAAGTGCTTATGAGAAAGTGTGAGAATGCACATTGAATTTTGATTTGCCATTAATTTGTACAAAAATTGTACAGTAGATTTAACTTGAAAATTAATACAGTAATAGTCACTGTAAACAAGTATCAGTTGAAAGGTACACACACACACACACACACACACACACACATAGCCTATATATAGTAACATTGATAAATTATGTATATTAATAAATGTACAATACAAATGTTAATGTACAAAAAATAATGTATTCAGAAACATTAATCCAATGTTCAAGTCATTTAAAAAATCCTGAAATTGTATTATGTCATGATATAAAATTATAAAATAGCAATAAAAACATATTCTGATGTCGTTTAATGGTTTTTTAGGGTTAAATTACGTTTAATGTAGGCATATTTTGGGTCACCGTGAACAGCAATCTATTGAAAATATCAGCAAAAGTACAAAAGGAAACGCCGTTATGACAGCTTCTTTACACCCATTTTGACCGCTCCCAGCACCCATACCGTAGATGATAACATGGTTTTCTTTAGTCGAGACATACAGTTTGGACTAAGAATGTTAATATACTCTCACATGGTAAGTCCTGTTATCTTTTTCCTCATTGTTCTATTCAAAACCTTGAGAAATGTTAAGCGTTAGTGTCATTTTCAATCAAACTGACAGTATAACACCCATAAAAATGTGTAATGGTAGCTATAGTGCCGAATACTATAGTAACCTCAACTATTATTATTAGCTGCTTGATAGTATGGATACATTCATATGTTCAAATCTTAGTAAATTATTAACACCGCAGTGTATCGATAGCTATATATAGAAGAAATTCCGATTTCTGTTTTGCTTTTTCACAAATCTACTTATTTAGGTGTTTTAGCAGAAACTATGCTTCATACAAGTTAATGGGTTAGTTTTCCGTCAAAATATAAAATCAGAGCAGTTTCTAAACTAGTGTTTTAGTAGCCTACTACGACCGTTTCAGGAATTATCTGTAAAAAAGCGGGCTGTGTCTCAACCTAATGCGATGCACATATATGTGTAGTCTAAGAATAGGCAGCTAACAAAGCCTGTGTTAAGAAAGTAGTACTAGTAATGCAGCGTTATATATAATGTAGCCTATACTATATGTAACATAAAACAGTAAGAGAAGCAGTAGATATTATTCCACCTTAAACATTTCAAACATGCATTTTAACTTATTTTATTTTTTTGGGAAGCATGTTTGATATTTCGATCAACTACTGAGTCAAGACAGATATGGTAGAAATCATAGTTGGTTACTTGTGGTTTATACACGATACTCGAATGGAAAGGCTTTGGGATACAGCCACAATTTTCACAAAATTCCCCCTAATTTTATTTGCATTATCAATTAAAAATGAGGCCAAGTTTTGCTGTACAAATGCTGAAGTAACAGATAAGGGCTTAAACTTTATAAATCACACGGTAGATCAAAAGCATTCTGAATACAGCTCCAGAGGGACAATAACCCATCTACATTATTTACTAAAGGAGGTTCTACTTGGGTTTTAAGACCATAGCACACACTTTCTCTCAGGTGCTGCGTGTCGTCTGTCCCTGAGCTCAACGCAGTGTCCTCACGGGACTGAAATGTATTTCATTTTAGAGCCTTTGCTGTTTAATTAATCACCTGAGACCAATTTTCCAAGAAATGATAAGGTTGTGTTTAATTTTAGATCCACATACAATTAACAGACATCAAACAGTAAGAACAAACTAGTAGTAGTAATAAATTTGCTGCTGTATTGTATTATTGGCATTGACAAAGCTATGATCCAGTTTCATTATGTTTTATTTAAGAGGGTTGGTTCAATCAAAGATGAAAATTCTCTCATCATTAATCACCCTCATGTCGTTCCAACCTGTATGACTCACAGATATCTCTGAGAAATGTTTTGGTGGCAGCTTTGGACCAGCGTGAGGTTGAGTAAATGGTGACTGAATTTTCATTTTTGAGTGAAATGCACCTTAACCATCAGCTAGTTCATAAGTGTTAAATTAAGGCTTAGACAGACAGCCTTCGTCACCCACACAAACCACAGAGGAACCCTTCTGGTGTTATTTGATATGCTATGTGATGTTTTCCTCTAACTAAAAAAGTTGCAGACACTACTGTTTGACTGCCACATTCTTGTGATCTCACTTGTGTTACTGTTTCTTGTGTCTGCTAGGCTCACAGCAGAACTTGACATCAGTGGGAATATGATCAAAGAAACTGAATTCAGTGGAAGATGAATGTTTAACACAAGTACATTCTGTTTTGTGAATCCCCACCATTTCCTGTAAAGACCAACATCCTTATTTGCTTCTCAAGAGTGTGCTGCTTCTAACAGAGTTGTTGTAAAATGAAAAAGAAGTACATGAAATTAATCATCGTAGCACTAGCTAGCAGCTTTTGCATTGTCCTCTTATTTACCAAGCTAAAGGATGAGGAACACAGCCAAAGAGACTTGGCCCAGATCCCTTCAGTTCCAGCTGCCACGCTTAGAAAACCCACAACTGTAGTGATAAGCACTATCAAAAAGAAAGCCAAAAGTGTTACGCCGTATGAACTCCCGCCCCTAACAATCTCGGAGACTTTCAGAAAAGACGTTCCCAAAAATGGTGCCTTCTGGAACCGGAAGCTTCATTCTCTCCTCAGGCAGTTTGACTCCATCGACAATCAAACGCACAAAGACCCACGTGACAAGTTTCGCTGTAAGCCTGAGAGTTTTGAGTTGCTACAAACCAACATTCAGGATGTTCAGTCGTACCCTCCACTTTATGGAGACTTCCTTAGAGGCATGGAGTGTCGAGACCCACCGCTGCTTATCGATCAGCCTGACAAGTGTGCGTCAGAGAGCGGCCAGGATCAAATTTTCCTTCTTTTTGCGATCAAATCCATTCCAAAGCACTTCGAGAGGCGACAAGCAGTCCGAGAGACCTGGGGGCGAGAAGGCTTGTATGAAAACGGGCTTCAGGTACGAACCGTCTTTCTGCTGGGCAGATCATCTGCGGATGACCCCAATCTCGACAAATTAGTTTCATTTGAAGCTCAGCAGTTTCAAGACCTCCTCGTCTGGGATTTTCATGACTCCTTTTACAACCTGACTCTCAAGGAGCACGTGTTCTTCAAGTGGATGCTTCATAACTGTCCTCACGTGTCTTTCGTTTTTAAGGGTGACGATGATGTTTTCGCTAACACTCAAGCCATACTGAATCATCTGCAGTCTCTGGAGCCCAAACAGGCCACGGCGTTGTACACTGGGCAGGTCATTTCTGACGCCGGCCCGTTGCGGGATCCTAAAATCAAATATTATGTTCCTCAGTCATTCTATGAAGGTCCTTACCCTCCTTATGCTGGTGGCGGTGGATTTCTCTTTTCTGGAAACCTTCTTCCATCTCTTTACCACGTTTCCTTTTACATACCCTTTTTCCCAATTGATGACGTCTACAATGGGATGTGCTTCAAGGCACTTGGAATCACTGCAACGAAACACGACAGTTTCAAGACCTTTGACATTCGGGAACAAGATCGAGAGAACCCCTGTGTACACAAAGACCTGCTCCTGGTGCACCAACGTGACCCTCAGCAGACCATGAGGCTGTGGAGAAATATGCACAGCGCCATGCTGACCTGCTGATGTTTGTAAACTATTAACCCCTTAACTGTCACCGTCCTGTATACGGGACGCCTAAGGTTACTTCACTATATTACAATTAAATCATATACTAATCATGACAAACTATATATCGTTGGAAAGGTCTAAGACTCCTAAATAGATATTTTACCACTGTTTTTTGTTAAAAATTATGTAGGAAAAGTAATAGATTAATTTATGACGAGCGCACCTGAAAAAAATCTACATCATAACAGGAGTTCTGACCTTTGTCACAAAAAAGTCTTCTTCGTTGCCTTTTTCTCTATCACACTTTAGTAATCATCAGAAATTATATATCAACTGAAAACTTAAAAATCTCAAAATTCATCCTTTGAAAGCCATTTTAAAATCAGACATTGCATTACCATGAAAATGGAACATAAAAATCATGTTTTCGTTCATGAATTATAAAAAATTAAGTTTGGATAGTGCACCTTAATGTCTATGTTCAAAAATGAGAGTGACAGTTAAGGGGTTAAACACTGTTGTGTTCAGCTGTAGTGCTTGATAAAACCCATGTTGGAAAAGAATAACCTGGTGACATTTTCTGGGGGGCAACATGGGGACAATGCTGAACATTAAAGGTAACTCATAAGAGACTCTTGATGAAGACTTTTTTGTTGTTGTTGTTTTTTTTTTTGTTTTCAGTCGAGTTGAAAGAACTGGGATTTATTATACTATTTCTGTGCAATTGACATTGCCCGCGGTTAACTTTTATGAGAGAATGAGAGTTATCATTTACTCATCCTCATGTCATTCCAAACTCGTACAGAACAAGTTTTGCTTTGTTCTGTGGAATACATTTTTAGAGGAATGTTTCAGATGTTTCAGATTAAATAGAATCTAAATCTTTAAGGCTCCAAAAATATACATAAAGATAGAGTATATTAAAGTGGCATGATGTTGTATGCTGAATGATTCACTCTCAAATCAAAACAAAATAGAGACATACATGAAAACACAAACCTAAAAATTTTAAAGGGACAGTTCATCCAGAAAGTCAAAGTCATTGGAAGTCAATGGCTACCATTCTTCAAAATACCCTCTTTTGTAGTTCAAACCTTACACGTTTGGAATGACATGAGAGTAAGTGAATATTTATTTCTTTATCTTTTTTATTTTTTATTTTTTTGCGTGAACTATCACTTTATCTAACGTTAGACATCAGTTGCTCTCGTATTTGATTTTTCTTTTTTTTTTTTTTTGTTATGTTTTGATCCAACCTCATACCTCATACAAAAAAATTTGGCCCAAATTTTTTTGGTGCTCATATGTGACCCATGTCGTTTTATTTAATGACCATGTGAACAGCACAAGCCACATGGAATCTGATCTGTTCGATTCTGATTTGGGCCACTTTTCATATGTGGTCCTAAATCTGATTCAGGTTTGATGTTTTGCAATACGACCGCAGTCTGAACGATCATATCAGAATTCGTGTGACTTCTAAGTCATTCGTTCACACTTGAATCTGATATTGGCCACATTTAAAAATGATAATGTGCACAGCCATATAAAAATCAGAATTGAGCACTGATTCTTGCAGTGTGATTGTAACCTTAGAATATGCAATACTACTGAAATGGATGGATTTATTCACACTGCCTCTATATGTCCTATTTGGAGTTTAAAATTTTAGACCTTGTTCTCATGTTCTCATGTGTGAAATGAGATTGGTGTTTGAGTAAAATGCAATGGTGGCAGTATTGCTTGAAAATAACTTCTTGGGAACCACGTTTCCTGGAACGTTAGCCTTGTGGAAGATGAATATCTTTTTCTTTCTTTTTTTCTTTTTTTTTAATCAAGCATCATTTCTCAGAATGGTGATCTGTGATAACTGTTGCGTGACTACCATCGTTATCTGTGACTATTTTTTTTATACATATGAGTGCCTTGTCTAGTAAACCTAGTGCTAAATGTAAAAAAATGCAACAAAGTATGAGATGAATTATGTATATTTTTGAGGTTCAGACTGTAAATGCTTAAACTATAATGTAACGTGTCTAGACTGTTATATTGTTTTCACTTTGCAGTATCCAGGTGTCTGTGCGAATTATATTGAACTGCACAATGTTAAGTTTGCAATAAAGTTATTTAGTGAGTGTTATAACTGAAATAAGAACCTAACGCAACTCAATTTGCTGATTCTGTTTTAACAAGTATTTTATAGAATTAACAGTTTTAATTTCATGCTGAATATGGAGGAAGCAGGCTCTGACAAAGGAATGATGAAACTGTGGTGGGTGAACCACTCATTATTGTGACACGAATGGACAAGTGCTTCTTTGTTAGAGTCTGCATTCTTTAACTTGAATAGATAAATAAAATAGATTAAAAGAGAATAGAAAAAATGTATTTCAATGCTTTTCTGTTTGCTAACAGCATTTGCGTTTTGCATTCTCTTGGAAAAGTATTCGATTGCCCCTGAGAAACGTAGTGTTTGCTTGCAAAAGTGTTGAAATAGGGTTAGTTCAGAATATTTGGGATGCCTCTGCTGTTAACATTGTTTTGTTGGCATGTAAAGTTATCTAGTCGATATTGCGGTTTTTGAATGAACAGTCTTGCAGTAATCAAAAAGAGGTATTGATTTCAGTATTTTCTTTTTTGTGATTTGTAGGCTAGTGATTATGACGTTGTTTTAATGAGGTCAAGCAGTTATGGTTTTATGAGGTCAAATTTTGCAGCTGCATTGTTTCTTGTTGACTGAGGCATCAATAACTATAAAGGTTTATAGGCTATAGGCAGTTTTTTAAAAAGATTTTAAATATTTGCTCATTCATTTTGCCAGTGGGTTTTTATTTATTGCACATGTTGCACTTTCCACACAGGTCCTGCTAATGTCTTTATCTTCATGTAGAACATTAAGTTTAAGTGAGTGTATCTGTGTGAATGAGAACCCTAGTTGTAACTGTTGTGTGAGCTATGACATGCAGTCTCAGAGATATTAATTAATTTATAGCATCCATATTGTCCTCAGCTTATGTCAAGAAATTATTGGGGGAAATGCAACATGAAAACTCTAACAATCTCTTTGTTGTTTACAGAATGCACAGTTATTGCAGTAATTGTACATACTGTACATACATAAATCTATAATTATTATTGGTGAGTTTCGTTCGTTCTTTCCTTCCCTTCTTTCCTAGATGTTCGTTCATTCATAGAATTACTGAATTTTTAACTTGTTTTGGTTGAAGTTTTTGGTTTGCATATTTTAAATTGTTCATGATTTATTTAGACTAAAAGGCTAACATATCTTAAAATATCAAAAGTAAAAACTTTTTTTTTTGGGGCAGTGAAGAGATTATTCTGGTAGTTATAGTGCCTCCTGGTGCTGAAGATTTACAATATTTACCGTAATTCCTGAGAATATTTGAGACTGAGGTTTTTAAGTGCCCTGCAAAGTGACCATTTAATATGGATTAAATTCATAATAAAATAATATTACATAGATATGTACACATGCATAAGTTTTGAATAGATATTCTGGATAGGTGGAAGCAACTGTTTGCATTTAAAAATGTCTTGATGGATGTTTCTTACAAACAGCTTTAATGGCGCAAAATATTTTGAAGGTTAATCAGACACTTGAGGGTAGCACTGACTTGCATAATATGGGGAAAACATATGGAAGACAGCTGTTTGGTTACCAACATTCATCAAAAACATCATCTTCTGTGTTCAACAGAAGAAAGCAACTCATACATGTTTGGAGCAAATTGAGTGTGAGTAAATGATGACAGAATGTTCATTTTTGGGTGAAATGTCTCTTTAAGCTGCTGTCACTTTGAAGACCATTGAATTGAACTGAACTGAATTGATCTGACACATCAGATTTTCTCCCAACCGCTTATTTGAACTCAGACAGCTCAGCTTACGAGGATACTCGACAGGCATTTTGACTTAATTTGATGTTTACTTGTCCGTTCAAGCATGGTAAGATGCAAAAGAGAACTTAATTCAGTAATAGTGCCCTGTCTGAGACATGGGACTGTGTGTATGAATTGAAGTCATTTTCACATATTCTTGCTCGGTTTAAAATTGCTTGAATGCTTAACCTGAGACTTGAAAACCTGCATATGATTGAAAATTCAAAAGCGTTAAGTTTTTAAAAAATGGAACTGTGTTAGCTACTCGAGGTTCTCGTGATGTAACACTGATGTTTACATTACCATTCCATATTATTCTGTACCTGCCCAAGCCCCTCCCCACCTGTGAGGTTTTCTCACCCAGAAGACACAGGTGTTAGGCATCTCCATAAGACTCATTATTGGCAGGGACGGGCAGAGTGTTCAAGTATAGATATGTTTTATGATTTGTTTGTCTTGATAACTGTAACAATTTACAATTAAATGACTTCTAATTCAAAACAAATGTAATAGTTTACCTTAAATAGTTTTTCTTGAGACTAAAGAGCAACCCAGATAAGAGTGACCTGTTTTTACAGTTGTGGTGAAGTCACAGCGTCTCTGCAGAAACTGCAGTTCAGCATCTGCCCATTACCACCAATGCAACTCAAATCTAATATGAAGTGAAGGATGTTGTAATCTATGTTAGATTGAGAATAGTTTTGTTATTCTCATTTATTTCAAACAATCTAATTTTATGCAATGCATTTTTTAAATTCATTTTATGGTGTGCATAAACTCAAGAGTCCCAAGTTAAAGAAATGAACACATCAGGAAGAACAAGAAACCAGCAAAAGATACAGAGTCAGATGAAAAAGAACTTAAAATGTTACATTGTAGCTAAATGTTACCACTTGTATTGCAGGTTAATAAATATTAGTAAAACATTAGTAATTAGTAAATTAAACTAAGATAATGCTCCAAGGCTTCTGAAATATGGTAAAAGACCCTGCTCACACAACTCACAAAGCTCAGGATGCTGTTGGTGCAAGTGTGGTGTTTTGTTTGCTTTGCCTCTTATGGTAGTCATGCCCCCACAATAAAAAACCACACTGCTCACACTTGCTTTTATGCGGTGTTACAAATATGATGTGTTGAGAAAAGTAGCAGATGCGATCAAGATTGTGTGAAGATAAAATAGCAGAAAGACACTGTCAGATAATGAAAGAAAACAGTCTTATTTCAAATCATCTAGGAGATACTTTTATTTCAAATAAAATGTTGTAATTTAATACTTTTTCAAATGAATGAAATATTGATAAATTAATCTTTTCGTTTTCATTTTTGAGAGTAATATCTTTTACAAGATATTTAATCAGACAAAAATGTGCATCCTTTACTAAGTGAATAAACGTCATTGCGTTGGTGTAAAAATCTACCACAGGAAATAGCAGTTCACTGATGAACATGCACAATATAAACTTTACCATGAGCTGACCAACTAAGGCCAGCTAAAATCATAAAAAAAAATTTTTTAGCAGGGGATTGGAAGCATTCAAAACACCACACGCTGGTGATGCATATGGTCAGCTGACCAGATTTCTGAAAAGAAAACCGGGGATATTTCCTAGTTCAGTGGTCAAAATATCATTGAAATCTCACTTGTGATTATCTACAAATTAAAAAACAGGAAAACTATGTTTGTGTGTGTATATATATATATATATATATATATATATATATATATATATATTTAGTTGTTGTGATTTCATATATTAATATTATAATTAATAACTACAATGATGTTTGAGGATCAAACTTACCTTAGTTTATTAATATGCACAATTCACCAAAAATCACACTAGGAAAAGTAAATAGTAACTATTGCAAATAGTAAACAGACCAAAATAGGATTATAACAAACTTATGACTTTACAAAAACTCATTAAAAATAACAATAAATAAAATGAAAATGAAATAAATACACAATAACTATAAGAACATATGACAAATAAAACTGTATTTAACAAATATTTTTTAACATTTCCTGACTGAATTTAACATTTTCACAAACTGAGTATAAAGAAATTACAACTTTTCAAGTCATTTATGTTTACACTTTTGGAAATGGATCTTTATTATCCCTAATCAGGGATATTAGTTTTTAGGCGCATTTTGACCACTAAATTTTAACGTCAAACCCCTGCTACCTCTATCCATAACATTGTTTTCTTCATATGTAACCTGATTTGGTCTTGATCGATAACATGCAAACCCTCCTTGTAAGAATTTCAAATGAATGCTTAGTAGTGACACCGGGTGGCCGAGGTTGGGGGCGGGGGAGAAAACACGTTTTTCACGAAGACAGAAAACACGTTTTTTTGGGAGAGACATAAAATGCAGAGAGAAAGAAGGCAAATCTTTGAATGTTTGAATGTGTATACAAGGTTAATGGTGCAGGTTTTGTCATCTTCACATGGCTTTGATTGGAGCTGCTCTCTTTTCAGGGCACTTGCAGACACCTTGGCATAAATGTTCTGATCTTGGCTTGTTTCCTGAAATGCAGTGAGAAATGAGCTGTGAACATCTATTTACTGTTAGTTTTATGATCATAGCTTTTATTCAATGTCTAGGTTACCCATATATATATATGGGTTGAGGTTACTCATATATATATATATATATATATATATATATGCAGTGGTGGCCAAAATTTAGTATTTTCACCAGCTAAAAGATGGTTTTAAGTCACTTATTTCTGTCTTAGTAGGAAATATCAGTTTACATTTCCAAACATTCATTTTGCCATTAATTGTAATAATCCAGTGAGATTTTTGTTTGCACAAGGAGTCTGACAAGGAGCCAGTGCTCCACATAGAGATCTCATCATCATCATCCAGTCTGTCTGGAATGACATGAAGAAACAGAACAAACTGAGACAGACTAAATCCAGAAGAACTGTAGCAACATCTCCAAGATGCTTCAAGAGACCTACCTGCAAAGCTACCTGATAAACTAGGCTTTAAACACAAAGGATGCTCACACCAAATGTTGATTTAATTTAGTTAATAGAAGTTAATTAATAAAGAAAATCTATTTATGACATTATTTCTGACAGCATCCTCATTTTACAGCATTTTTACACAAGTGCCTAAAACTTTTAACAGCACTGTAGCTTTGCAGGTAGGTCTATTGAAGCATCTTGGAGATGTTGCAATTAATTATTAATTATTACAATTAATGGCAAAATTAATGTTTGGAAATGTAAACTGGTATTTCCTACTAACACACCACAGCAAAAGATAGAAATAACTGAATTAAAACCATTTTTAGCTAGTGAAAATACTAGTGTTCTAATCATTTCGGCCACCACTGTGTATGTATATATAAACTTTATGAATAACATACCATGGCAGGAAACAAACTTGCACTTCTGATTGGTTCTTTGTACCTGCATATACCAAAACAAGAAAATCAAAACAAAAAAAACATTATCTCAAATAATGTATAAAATATTTAATTTAAAAAAATCTAGCAAGATCCTACCTTCTGTAAATCAGAAGAATAAGAAGTGCAAATATAAGCAATACTAAAGCTGCCAAAATGGAGAGGAAACCAGTGAAGGATATGCCTGCAAAAACAAAGAAGCAGCATTAAAAATTATTGCTATAACTCCTGTGTCAAAAAAAAAATAAAAATGCTGACCTGGACAACTATTAACAATTATCACACAATCTCAGCTCTTACATTCTTGGCAAAAATAATTAGCTGTTGCCTCTAGCTTGTATAATCACCTTGAAACCCTTCAGTCAGGTGTTCATAAATTTGATTGTACTGAAACGGCCTTGGCCAAAGTTACCAAAGACTTGTTGATGGCATCTGATTATGCTCAATTTCTGTCCTCCTTCTTATTGCCTCTTTCTCTACTGTTGATCATGGTCTTTTACCTACTTGTCTTGATAGTGCTTTTTCAGGACAGCCTTAAACTGGTTTAAATCTTTTTTTTACTGACCATCAGTAGTTCATTTGGGTGGTTACAGGTCTGAAATAAGTCTGGTACTCATTGGTGTTCCTCAAGCCTCAGTATTGGGCTTTTTACTCTTCAGTATCTATTTATCACCACCTGGGCCTCTCTTGCCTCCACTGTCATTTTTCTACAATCAAAATCTAATGAAAATCTTGATGTTTGTTTCTGAGATAAAGACATGGATGAATAACAATTTACTCTGTTTGAACAGTAGCAAAACTGAAGTAATGCTACTTGTTTCCCCCACCAAATTTCCGAAGCTTATTCTTAAAGCGTATTATTATTATTATTATTATTATTATTATTATTATATTATTATTATTAAATGATCCACAGTTTAGCCCACATAGACTGATGTTGAGCTCACTGTGTAAAAAGTTTTGAAAAAGTGACTTAAATATTGAGAAATGGGTCCTAGCGAATAAAAAATAAAAAAACTGTAAAAGAACAAGAAATTCAAATTTGGTGTGAACAAGAAACTAATTGTTCAGAGATCTAAACTTATTGAAAAAGTGTTCTGATTTGAGACTTGGGCCAAAGTGAAGTGTAACAATGGTGAAACTCTACAGTCTCAAGCACAGACTGACCTGGGACAGTGATCTGTAGGTTTGTGGAGTTCACTGCACCGTATGGATTCAGTGCCTCACAAATGTATTCCCCAGTATTCTCATGGGCCGCAGTGAAGGAAAGCACATGTGAGACGCTCAGTTCTTCCTCTACACCTGCTCTCTTCATGAACCACCTGTGGACTGCAGGAGGGTTGGCATTACTTTGACAGGTGAGGGTCACATTATTACCAAGCCAGACCAAGCCTGTGAGAGAGATCCATGTTTCCTTAGGAGGATCTGTGGTCCAAAAAGGAAAGAAACAGAATGTGTATTTCCAAAAAAACAAAACAAAAACAACAAACTGTGTTGGGTTAAAATCTCACACTCCACACTGAGGATGACGGACTTGTGGCTGAGTAGGGGCTTGTCCTCTCTGTGTAAAGGATGAATGGAAACACAGTTCACTTTCAGCTCATGATGGTGGAACGACGGGACAAAATTCAAGATGGCAGAAACACTCTGAGTCCCATCAGTGTTCAGCTGTGTCCTCTGTGTTACGTCACCACCTAATGTAGGAGCCCATAGTACATTTGGAGGGTGACTGGGGCAGGGAGCTGGAACAGTGCAGGTCAGATTCACCTTCTCACCCTCCCTGAGCACCGACACAGTTACATTCGGCTCAGCCAAGGAATCTATAGGATACTGAGAGGAGAACATAGTAATGGTATTTATTTCTAGAAACTCTAATGTGAAGAAGAGTTTACAAATAACAATTATTAACATCTATTACAGTGTTTCTCAATCAGTTGGGCTCTGTTTTATAATCTTTTTCCAAGCAGTCTTAACATTCTCTAAAATGAAAGTGCAGTTGTCACAGCTGTTTTAAGGGAACTTTATTGCGTGTCTGCAGTATAACCCAAAGTTAATTTTCAGTTAATTCTGGGTAAGAACCGCTAACACAAAGTTATGACAGTGTTTTAGTGTTTATGGGATTAAAGTCAAAATTACCAGAATAAAGTCATAGCAATATGAGAATAAAATCAAAATATTTTGAGAAAAAAGTAAAAATTACGACAATAATGTTGTAGCAATATGAGAATAGAGTCAAAATTACAAGAATAAGGTCAAAATATTTTGAGAATAAAGCAGAAATTATGAGATTAAAATCAAAATTACGAGAATAAAGTTGAAATATTTTGAGAATAATGTCAAAATTACAAGAATAAAGTCGAAATATATTGAGAATAAAGTCAAAATTATGAGAATAAATTTGAAATATTTCAAGAATAAAGTCTAAATTATGACAGTTAATTCATAGCAATGACAAGATTAAAGTTATAATATTTTGAGAGTATGTTCTATAGCCTATTGCACATGCAAATGGCCTGGATTGGGAGCACCAGGAGAAATTCCAAAGTCTCAGCTTTCAAATTCTGTCAGTTTTATAACTAAATACAAACAATAATGTGCTTTTCACGGTCTTTAATGTGGCATGACAGATCACTGTATTCGCCTAGAAGCGGCATGTGAATCAGTCATTTTTCCCATTACAATCAGACATTCGTTTCATTAAATTAGGCTATACTGTTTTTTTTCATGCCTTAATGCTCCTTCACGTTTATATACGTGCTATAACTTGAAATAAAGAGGAAAAACACATTTATAATTTGTATTTTTATTTATTGTGTTAAAACTGACAGAATTTGAAAGCTGAGCTGTGTTATATTTAAAGCAACAAAGCACAAAATTATTGCGATTACTCAACACTGTCTCACAACCAATTTGTATGAGGTGGCTAATTGTACAAATTTGTATAACCTCACTCGTTCGATTTTGTTCAATTTGTCTAGACCCCAGTGACGGGTAGGTTTAGCGGCGGGGTTAGGGTTAGGTCATTCCTACGATTTAGCAAAAATAAATCTAAATCGTACGTATTTTACGAGTTCCCCAATTTGTATGAATTTGTACAAATGACCTACCCCTAACCCCGCCGCTAAACCTACCCGTCACTGGGGTGTAGACAAATCGTACAAAATTGAACAAGTGAGGTCGTACAAATTCATACAAATTAGCCACCTCGTAAAAAATATGTACAAATTGCTGTGAGATCAGGTTGGATTACTGGGTGGCTGGTGGATTACAAATAATGAATGGATTTGAAGATGTTAAATAAAATTTTCAATCATTTAGTGTATTATACCATGAATAAAACAGCTTGTGAATAGTCACTTAACGTTATATACCTCAGAAAAGACAACAATATACCTTATGTTGATGAGTTGCAGCCCACTTCAACCTTTAGAACGTTGTTGTTTTTAATTAAATACATGTGAGGAATATGAAAGATTAGATGCCACGTGTTTTTCTGGAGTAGGTGGTGGAATTTTCACAAAAAAACAAAACAAAACAAAAAAAAAACAGTATAATTTAATGAAATGAATGTCTCATCGAAAAGACGATTGATTCACATGAATACAGCGATCTGTCATGCCATATTAATTAAAGAGCGTGAAAAACACATTATTGTAGACACGTTGTTAGTATTTTGTTATAAAACTGACAGATACTGAAAGCTGAGACTTTATTTTATATTAAAAGTACCAAAAGCACAAAGAAATATAAATAAATAATGAATGCAATCGAAGACGTGAAATATTATTTCCAAGCATACTGTGCCTGCGAGTATGACACATGGTGTGATTTCTGCTAATAATCCCACATATATTCAAATCAATTCCGGTGGCCTGGCAACTTCTCCCAGTGCTCCCAATTCGGGCCATTTGTATGCGCAATATCAAAATATTGTAACTTTAATTGCTACAATTTTGTTCTCGTAATTATGACTTTATTCTCAAAATATTTTGACTTTATTCTCGTAATTTTGTCTTTAATCTTAAAATATTTCGACTTTATTCTCAGAATTTTGACTTTATTCTCAAAATATTGCGACTTTAATCTCTTAATTGTAGATTTTTTTATTTTTTAACGTGGCACTAAAACTCTATGTCGTGAAGTTACATCGTTTTACCTGTAGGTGGTGCCAATGGAATGTCTTTAATGTTTCATTAATTCGAACGGAATCGGTGTTGAAAAATGGTTCAATGTTGAACGAAACTCTGATTCATTCAGTAACAAAACCAATGAACAACCACTACTGGTTTGGGATCAAAAATACTTACTGGCAATATTCTAAAATTTAAAGTGTAAGTTGGTCGCTATTTTATTTTCACTCTGTAGGCTAAACCGTGGACCATTTTCATTGAAATGGAAAAATGTGAAGAAGTAGTCATGACACTTATTTATCTACTTCTTTCAAAATTACATGAATTCTTTTCTTACTCAAACATAATGACCCCCAAAACGCAATGAATCTACAGGCCAATATGCACATTAACATCATAAACACCGTTTCATTTAAGCTCAAAACTTAACATAATACAAAACTGAATAAGACAGCAATTTACATTTCTACAGTAATATATTAAAACATATTCAAAATCTAAAGAATGAATTACTATCAATTACTATCACTGTGCTTTACACTTTAACAATCTTTGCTGGTGTTATAGAAGAATGACTTTATTGAAGCCTGAGTGTTTTGGTAGTTTTAGTGCATTCTGAATGTGAAATTGACTGCTGAGCTAAAAGTTGTTTAGGAGAACTGTTGTAAAAGTAGCGACTGTAAAAAACGAACTGAATTTTTGTTGTACAGTATATAGCTTATAATAGTGCTTCGTCAGAACTCTTAACATTTCAAAGATTTGATGCCATTGAAAACACTTGGTGTTGGTAATGTCCTGGTTTATTATTGAAACATTTGCTCTATCTTACCTGACACATTTATGTGCACAGCTTTTGTGTCAATCATAGTGGAGTTCTTAGTTCGAATCCTGAAGAAGTAACGATCTGAATGCAGGCTGCTGAGGTTTCTCATGACAGAAGTGCAGTTTTTCTTTCGTAGGCCACCCACCACTTCCATCACAGGTTCATTCTGACGGTGATCTTTATCGTTGAGTGAGTGCAGAGATCCTCGTCTCCATGTTACTACTGGTGAACTGTCAAGAATGTTTTCTTTCTCCTTTGAAATGTTGAATAGGCAGGGAATCAGAAGGCAAGAGCCGCTGGTGCTTTTCAGGGTTTTGGGGACCGATACTTTCAGGACTGACTGACAACCAGCAGCTGGAATACAAATGTGCTATAATTGGATTTAATAATAATAATAATTATATATATATATAACAAGAAAGAAAAAAGACTGACCTGATATAATAGAGCTGAATACAAGAAGATCTGCAGCAAACATTCTGAGAGTCATTTGAGGTGAGCTGTGTATTTAGAAATCAAGTTTAAATGTACATGATTGTGAAATATACATGATCATGATATAAGCATTATTTATTGTCTGTTTGTCTTGACAGTTGTAACAGTTTACAATGGAATATTTTCTAATTCAAAACAAATATGATAGTTTACCTTAAATAGTTTTTCATGAGACTAAACAGCAACCCAGATAAGAGTGACCTGTTGTTTCAGTTGTGGTGGAATCAAAATGTCTCACCAGAAACTACAGTTCAACTTCTGCCCATTACAACCAATACAGCTCATTTTAACACCAACAGAAAATCTCATGAGGAAGTGAAGGATGTTGTAATCTATGTTAGAGTGAGAATAGATTTAAGAGTTCACAAATTCAAAAAGCAGAAGTAAAATAAAATGTTATTCTCATTCATTTCAAACAACCTATTAAATAATTTTATACAACATACATATAATTTTTAATTAATTTAATAATGTTTAGGGTTTCAGCCATGAATTTTGCATTAATTTTATGGTGTGCATAAGCTCAAGAGTCCCCAGTTAAAAAAACATCAGAAAAGAAAACATCAGGAAGAACAAGAAACCAGTAAAAGATAAACAGAGCTGAATGAAAAGAACCTAAAATGTTA
>JAFVLL020038299.1:0-20251 GCA_021397915.2 Tor tambroides | reverse complement strand
ATCCACCAATGAGCCGCGAGTTTTATTTCAAGTGTGGTAATGAGTAGAGTCTGTGTTTGGTCTCTTTTTCATCACCGACGTCACCAAAGGCAAGTCTCGCAGGTCACACACACACTCGCATTTGCGCATTTCATGAGACAGACAGATGTTCTCGAGAGCAATTGAGTAGAGATGCATATCAGAACAGAGGAAGAGCGTATGAACATATAAAGAGGAAGTCGTAACGAATCCGATCTAATGGAATCTTGAGGAGCTTAGGATGAGTCATGAAACATTCACAAATACAAAAACAGAGCAGCACATTCAAACATATTCTGAGATTCAAAACACACACACACACACACACACACACACACACACACACACACAGACAGTGGAAGACAAAGCTAGTCATGCCCAGCACATACAGCAAACCATTCTAGTGGAACTGTACCAATGATTAGGGGTGAAATTGTTTCTTCATTCTTTCTGCTTCTTGAACAGAAAGCGATTGAATGCGAGCCACAGAGCCTGCGGAGTTCACAGAGCACGCAGCCCTCTGTGTCTCATAGATAGAGCACAAACACTCTTTTAATTACGTCCTTTAATTGCTATTATTGTTCTGAACATTAGCAAGTAGAGAAGAGCAATTTAAAGCCAATTCATTGAAAACAAAGACACATCTCTCTCACACAGTCAAGTCAATGCTGGTGAAGTGAGGCAGAGGCATGTGTATCCCTACTGACCTCTGCTGGTCAAAACTGGAAACTATATCAGTAATTTTACCAATTTAAACATAAATATTTTTACACTGCAAGCAAAATCCAAAAAATTGTCCAGTCAAAACGGTTTTAAAGAAGAAATGGTAAAAGTTACAGACCTAATATATACAAATTCCTTTTATATTTATATACATTTTGACCTACAATTTTTATTCTGTCAGATACTTTAATCACATGAGTATTTTTAAGAAATATTTTTTAAGGGGCAGGAAGCATTGACAATTAACTAAATTCTTAATACTAAATAAAAAGCTTATTAAATGTATTAAATTATTACAGTTATTAATTAAATGTATTTATTAAAGAATAAACTATGGAGCATTGAGAATTAACTAAATAAATAAACACAAATAAATAAACGTTGGGGAAAATGTAAATAAAAAAAAGATTTCTTGATTTTATGTATTTTTAATGTGTCTTAATTAAGTCTGATTATTTTAATTTATTAATCATAATATCATTATAAGATTATTTATTGATTTTATTAATGTTAATATTATTGTATAATATATTTTATATATATACTGTAAATATATTAATACTAATGTTATGATTAATAAATATACACTGTAAAAAATGTTTGCTGTAACTAAGCAATATAACACAAATTTGCTCTCAGGCTAAACAGAAAGCATAAATGTAACATATAATTAAATAACCGCAATGTTGACTCTAAAGGTGTGCGCTAACCTAATGCTAACATTATGTTTGCTGTGGCACCACTGTCAGGTGATGCGTAGCCTATTGTGTGTGCTGTTCACATGTATTGCCTATGCCACTTGGATCCAGTCTCAGGTAGCCGTCCACCAGCGAGCTGAACCCAGTTAAACCTCCTATAGCTGCATAAGGAACAGCTTTGCCCACAGGACGCCCCCATGCCATGCGCTCTTCCCTGGTTTCAACCAGCGTTACATGGGCATATCCAGGCTGGCCACATCCACAGGTGAATGGACTTCGATAGCCAGTGCAGTGAGTGCCTGGAGGTAAACAGGTAAAGATTTGTTTTATGTTTGATTAAATGCTTATTTGTAACATGTTGAATTATGTTATCTTTCAATTAATAATAGGGGACGCAATGGTGCAAAACTCACATTTTCTGCACTGGTGGCCTATAGCTTCACTGTGCTCTGTGGTTGTGTGTTTGCACCAGTACAGCGTACTGGTTTAGAGCCGTTGATATGAACATATTCATAGGACACACACTGACAACCTTTGACCCTGCAAGGCAAGAGCATAGGCCTTTCCTTTGGCAACTCCTCAAAGTCTGTGCAGTGTTGTTTATACCTGAGAATGAAATAGAATTATTGAAGAATCTGTTTGTTTGTTTGTTTGTTTGTGTATGTGTGTGTACATTAATAATGCGTATGACCTGTGATCCATACCTGTGTGTACAGAAGCAACGTGTCTCTGGTCCAATCAGTTTGCAGTCTATCTGTCCCGGGACCCCAAAACTGACATATAAACGGTTTTGCATTCTTCTTGGCACTACTTTCTCTTTGTATTTCTTGTACTCTTCCTTTAAAAACAGCCTTCCTCCATCATCTTCCCCAACAATCCTTTGCAAAACAGGGTATTCAATGACAGAGAATTACAAAAAAATAAAAATTAAAAAATTAAAAAACTAATAGGAACTAATAGGAAATGAGAAGATAAAAAATAAGCTTTTTTGCACTGACTACGTGAATAGACTTTAGTTTTCCGATTTTCCCCAAACAAACCCACCTTTTGTATTCTAAATATTCCTCCACTGCATTGGTTGCATGTTTGCCGATGTGTATCTTTTCCATTCCACTGCGATTGTCTTTTTTGTAGATTTGTCAGTTGATATAAATTACTTCTCGAGCTGCAACACTGACACTGCAACTTGTTTACAACGAAGGTTGTTCTTGGTGCCTATGTTTCTAGGCAACGACGAAACAATAGTGATAAGTTTTCCCTAAACAGTCTAAATTAGGTATAAGAAATTAGGTATAAGAAAAGAGAGTTAAAACATATCAGAATGTAAAAATATAATCAGTAATATTCAATATACACTCACAACGACTTTTATGCATCTCGACTACGTTTGTACACGTTAACTACATTCCCCATGCTGCCTATGACCTTTTACGTGAGTGTCGTGAGTCAGACTCATATCAGAGAATCGTTTCCTTCAAATAATACTTTTTGAAGAAAAATGATTCAGTGATTCTTTTACGTTATGACGTAGTTGCGTCATCACATGGTAATAATTCACATATTCTGAAGAAAACATGCATATACTACTATACATTCAGTGTGGTCATGCTCATAAAACACAAAGTCATTTAGAACCTAAATATAATTTGCATCAAGAGTAAAACAATACAATATTTTCAAGTAGTCAAGTAGTACATAAACATACTTTCCGAACGTATTATTCGTATTTTGCATTTCTGCTGTAACTTACTCTTCGGTCCTGAGAACCGCTCGAACTGATTCAGTTTGTTGCTTAAAAATTTCGTTCGGTCCAATGTGAAAGAATCATTTTTTGAATTGATTCATTAAAAAGATTCGACTCAAAAGAACAATTCATTCACAACCGGACGTCACTGGTGCGTATCTTGACGTCGTACGCAATAACTCGTGTTGTTACCGCAGGGAGAAATACTACTGAATTTTTTTCTGTATTCCTAGTTTCGATACTTTAGGCGGCTCCGAATGAAGATCTGGCATTTATTTTAAAGCGTTACTTCTAAAATAATTAGCTTCTTACTTCATACAGAGACGCTTGCTTTGAAGTTATGCTGCAGTTTGAATATTGTTTTTATATTACTGATTTTTTAAGATAGGCTTGCTAGAGATGCCGTGCAAACGTGCTAAGAAGATGTCAACAATTTGGAGTCCACGACTCTGTCACCTTCACCAAAGTATTTAAGGTAATTTCCGTATTAGCTATGTTACCGTAGGAGATTCATCAGGCTGTTCCAGCTGTTCAATACCTTTCGCACCCGGCCTTGTCTTAAAGCGATAAGCAATAGTACATGCGAATTCGTTGAGCTGCTTATATCAGTCTGCAGACCTTGGGAACCGAGTGAAAAAGATAAAACGGTCATGTGTAGAAGCATGATATGAGTTCACCCAGAATGCTAAAAGCTGTTTTATTATATACATTTGCTTATACTGCATGGCAAATATCAGTGGTCCTGTTTTTCTGCTATTGCTAACCTTTTCTTCAAGCCAATATCGGTACAGCGGCTTTATGATAACATCAACAGTTAAACTGAGTCAATGAATAACTCTCTAACATTGTTTAACTAATAATCATGATCTTTTCAGCAAAGGCTTGATATGTCTGACCTCAGAGTTTTAACCCAGTTTTATGCTGTAATTCCCATCTTAAATTTCATGTGACTATACTTTGACAGCTCTACAGCTGAAAACAATAGTTTGACAGGGTGGAGCGCACAGTGTAAATCCCCTGCACTTTGGTCAGTCTTCCCTTATAACAGTCACAAGATTGATTTCATCTTGACTAATATAATTAATATGCAAAAATACTACATTTAACTTTACTAATATTGTTCTGCTGTTTCTGTGGGGATGTGATGATTAAAAGCGGTTGTATTTCTCTCTCCTGCGTTATTCATTTATCTAAAGCACCGTCTCATTGAGTGATTTGTGACTGGGTGGAGAATAGCACTGTAACCACAGAGGAAGCCAGTGATGACAGGGCTTCTATTCACTTAAGGATGGAAATGTAATTTATTCATACAAACTGAAATCTGAGGCGTATTAACTGCAACTATAACCATTTAATATGATTAATCTCACAAATGTCTGCTTGCTTGTTTGTGTGTGTGTGTTGTATTTTGCAGGTATTCCTTGCACCTGACGCCTATTCAGCAATAGAAAATTACTTCCAATCCATCCATCTTCCACGCTGTTCATTTCCTAGTCAAAACGGCTAAACAAATACATGAGATCAGTGACCTTATTACCGGCTCTTCTCCCCATTCCTAATTTTAACCTCCACTCCGCTTTTTCACGACTTAATTATTCCCAGCCCTGAACCTGACACCCTCTTATAAACCTGTCCCCACCCCATCCCCTTAACCCGGGTCCCATCAGACCTGCAGCATTGCCATGCTGGGCTGTCTGCTGCGTAGGAGCATGTCTCACAGACTGAGTGTGTTTCTGGTGGTCTTCGGCCTGGCTTGGTGTCTGCTGCTGCTTCACTACACCATCACACAACCACGGCGCCAGAGCAGCGCAGAGCTCCGCCAACAGATCCTCGAGCTCAGCCATCGCTATGTCAAAGTCCTTAGTGAGGAGAACCAGAACCCTTCAGGGCCCCATGGCACATCCATGGCAGGATATAGTAAGACTTTATTATTATATTCATTATTTAATCACCCTCACGTTGTTCCTTAACTGTGTGCTGTTTTATAGTGCTAAAAAACACAACAAATTTATCATAAAAACAGTCCATATGACTTTCGCAATAGTCACACAATAATTTTGTGTGATAAACAGACCGAAATTGATGTCTGTAGCAAATGTTCTAAGTTACATGTGTATTTTAATCAAACAAAATGTAACATTTTAATTTGTTACCTGTGTTTAGAAATTTCTTGCCAACACTTTACAAGGCTCATTCATATACATTAGTGAGTACTTATGAATGTTAATGTTTTTTGCTTGTAAAACATTAACTAATGTTGATTTATACAACTTAAAATGTTAAATAAGTATTAGTATATGTCAAACTTAACATTAAAATGAGTGAAATTAAAAATGAACTTAATGGTTTGTGATATCTAATGCATTTACCAATATTAACAAGTTAACCTTATTGTAAAGTGTTGAAATTTTCTTTTATATTTTCCCTTTCTGGTAACACTTTACAATAAGGGCTCATTGGTTAATAGTCAACAACATATAACATTTATTAATGTTGTTTTCATTAACCTTAGTAAATAAACATACAGTCGTCAATGTAATCAGCAATTGTATTTTTATTAACTAACATTGACAAAGATTAATACATTTTGGAAACAAAAAAAGCTCATTAAATGAACAATTGTATTTTTAGTAACTAACATTAGATTAAATGTAAAGTCGGCAACACCAAAGCTCCAAAGGTATCAAAAAGTGTTTGATGTTTCGAGCGCGCAGGCTCTTCATCAGACCTGTCACACACTATGCGAAAGTTTTTTTTTTTTAAATAAATTTTTGATAACTTTGGAGCTTTGGTGTTGCCGACTTTAAATTTAAAAGATTTTTCTTACTTGTTTTTTAGTCGAGCACCCATTTGAGATCGATGTTGTAAAAAAAAAAAGATATTCCTCATTGTTAGTTCACATTTGTTAATGTGCTGTTAACGAATATAATGGAATCCAGTGTTAACAAATATAAATTCTAAATGTTGAAATTAACAAATTAATGGATAACAAGAATGAGGGCTGTAGAA
Organism: Tor tambroides; assembly: GCA_021397915.2. Taxonomy (NCBI): domain Eukaryota; kingdom Metazoa; phylum Chordata; class Actinopteri; order Cypriniformes; family Cyprinidae; genus Tor; species Tor tambroides. The sequence continues at coordinate 14,059 of JAFVLL020038299.1, read as the reverse complement.
ATACTTCTTTGTTAACTGTATGTACAGTAGTTGTATAATGTTAATAAATAAAACCTTACTGTAAAGTATAATCTGATTTTTTTACATTTTCTTTTATAAATTATGAACAATTGTTGTAGGGGGCAGTAGTTGTTACATACATTTTTTTGTTTGTTGTAACATATATACTGCTTTGAAAATAAAAAACACCGCATTACAAAAAAATATAAATTATGAACACTTTTATTCCTAGGTTTTTTTTCTTTGTGACGCTTACATGAATTAATAGTCTGCTTAGCATTCAGGATGGGTGTGGTAGAAAGAGGTTTAGAAATAACATAATACTAATCCTTGCCTTATCTCTTGTTCTGCTGAAGCTGACTTGAAAAGGACAATTGCTGTGCTGTTAGATGATATTCTCAACCGTTTGGTGAAGTTGGAAGGGAAGGTGGAGGCTGCTGTGAATGCCTCCGTACAGAACATCTCCCATCCTGCTGCTGGTGCTGGCACTCTTCTTGCTGCCAGAGTCACCATTTCCAGGTCCACCAAACAAAATATGTCTGCTCACCGATCAGACAGACGTAGTAACCCTCTGCACTTCCTGCCACAATCACCTGAAAGATCGCATAAGCCGCACTCATTAAAATAGAAAACTATGGCCATGGACATCATCTGCTTCACTACAGCAAAGACTGAGATACAGAGATAAATATATATATATATATATATTTTTTTTTTTTTAGACTAAAGCATCCTTTAGACATCCTTTTTTCTGTTGTGCACATGAGCTTCAGCTTGATTGTTTTGTCTTATATTCATGGATCACAAATATATTTTATAACTTATGTGCAATATGGACTATAAGATATGAGAGAGTGATAGGATGTGTTTTCTAAATGAAGACTGTTTTTTGATATATGGATGAGTGTTTCATAATGAATCTGCAAAAGACACCATGTACAGCATTATCTCCACAGCTAGCTAATGAAGTGTAGTGCACTTAATTGGATTCCAGAGCGAAGGTTTACACATAGCACCTTTTAATTGTTAAGACTTCATGTGTTGCAACACGTTAGCTATTCAACTGTGGAGGAAATGAGCTGATTCAAAGAATAATCTCAGTGCATAGTTGATTGATGGCTGTATAGCAGGTTGATTTGTTTAAGGGTGGGGATATACCTCAGTTGCTGTTAGTACATGAAGCTGAATCTCAGCAAAACTGAACGCAGCATTAAGCTTTCAGGAGGAACTGTACCAGACAACACAACTCGATCCATACAATAAAATATGTACAAGACTTCAGATGTGTCAGTGTATGCAAGAGCTGAAAACATTTGTGCTAGTATGTGATCAAATGAAAATGGAAAAATAAGTAGGTTTTCTTCAACGTGCTTCGAATAATAACATGGTGTCTGTACCATGTCAATACAGTGTTTTTTATTTGGGATATGTTGATTTCTAATCTATAAATTACAATCTTATAATGTGCTAGTGTATGCTTATACACACTATCTGTCTATACAATTTTATTTTATTTTTTTTAATTTTGGATATGTTGATTTCTAATCTATAAATTATAGTAATAGAATTTGCTAGTGTATACTTATTCACACAAAACCATCTATCTATCTATACGTTGAAGAGGATGTGACGTATTTGAATCGCTTCCCATAGTTCACCGCGCGCTTCAGCCGGTCAGCCATTTTCTGCAGTTACGTTAAGAGCGGAAGTCTTCGAGGAAGAATATCTTCATTTTCACGTTTTTGCCAATCATTAATATTTTAAAAATGAGTGATGTCGAGGAGCCACAATTCGAGGGGAGGGTAAGCCGTTCACTTCAAATATTCTCTCTTTCTCTTTGCGGTGATGCTCGGTTAGTGAACAGCTAACTGCCCATTTCTTTTGTTTATTTACAATTTAACTGAGCAGATAGATCAACTGATACATACGCAGCGGTTAATAATTCGTTAAACATTTATTATTTAGTGAGTTTAGAGAAATCTATTACGATGATGAATATCAAATAAATGTAATTACGCTGCTGGGTTGACCATGGCAATAATTTTCACCAGCATGTATTTTTATATAACAATGTGTCCTTTTGATTTTGTGTTTTTTTTTTTGTTTGTTTGTTTGTTTGTTTGTTTTTTTACACTTGCTGGTGTTACAATAGTACAGTTGTTGAAGCAGATATTGATTAGGAAATCTTTAGGAAACTTTAAAGTGTTTCAATGTGTTAAAACACGAGTTTGCATTCACACAATAGCAGACCGAGTACTTTTGGTTTCTCTTTCCAGCATTTTTTATCTTTCCTTACTCTCTCTCTCTTACACCATATGATTATGTAACCAAACAAATATCTGTATTTCAAAAGGAGTAGTGAAATTTGAATAGTTCACTTCATTTTTTTCTCCAAATTTCCCTTGATCTTAATTGCTCTGAATGTTCTTTTTTCATTAAGGTTATTGGTCGTGAAGGATTTGAAGAGTTAAGGCCAAGAATGTGGAAGAATATTCAAGATAAAAGAAGGCTTTTACAGAGAAAATGTTTACAGAGCAGACGGTTAAGTGGGAAGGGGAGAAAAGAACGGAAGATCGGTCAGATAGAAGCACGCTCGCGTTATGTGTCTAAAGCAGAAAAAAGAAAAGAGGTTTCAGATTGGGGTGAAGAAATGAAAAGGAGAGGAAAAATGAAAACTGAACAAATGAAGACCGAAGAATAAAATGCCTGAGAGAAAGGAATAGCGTATTCTGAAAACAGAAGAATGAATGAGTCCGTAGGTTAAGTAAACGCAGAATTTGTGTTCCAAGTGTCTTTCTAATCTCTTCTTGATGATCATTTGCATGTTTGTAGCTTTACTGTGGTGATTCGGCTAAAGAACAAGCATCACAAGGACCTGTGATGGCTTTGTAGTCTTTGTAAATGTACCAATAATGCTATTAACTTTTTTTGTTTATTTTATTCCATGATATAATTTAAGTAATTCTAACACTTTCCTCCACAGCTGTAATAAAGTGAATGTTTGGATTTCTGCAATTATGAATGTGCTGTGAGTGTGCTTGCTTTGTGAATGTTCATCTTGTAAGTGTTGTAACACAATGCTGTAATGTTAGGAATCCCGCTCGCCATCCAAATCGGAGCGGGGCAGTCCTGCCCAACCCAAGACGGAGAGCAGGTCTGGCTCTCCGAGCCCTTCCCGAGCATCCAAACGGTCTGAATCCAGATCCCGCTCCCGCTCCAAGTCCAGGTCAGTTCGTACATTAGCTGCATGTCATGAAGCCATTTCTTTCATGAAAAGCAAGTTCATTTCTGTTTATTTGGTGTATCTCACTCTCTCTTTTTGTTCTTTTCCAGGTCTCGCTCTCGTCGCCATTCAAATCGTCGCTACAGCCGCTCTCGGTCTCACTCCCACCGGAAGAAGTCTCGTTCTCGCTCCTACAGCCCTGACTACCGACGCAGACGGAGCCAGAGCACATCGCCCATGTCTAACCGCCGCAGACACACTGGCAGTCGGGTGAGTATCATGGGATAGGAGTTTAAGTTCAGAGCGACCACGACTACTGTTCATGATGTTGCTGTTAAATTTAGTTCACTCAAAAATGAAATTGTCATTGTTTATTTACCATCATATCGTTGCAAACCCTTCTGATATTTATTTCTGTTTTTTTATGAATACATTTTACTGTAATAAATGGCAGCATACAGCAGTGGATGGGGGCCTTAGCGAACTTCCAGAATGACTTGAAAGTATTTCAATTAATAAATTATTATTAATGTATTAAAATAAAACTCTAAATTAAAATGCTGAAAAAAAAACTTAATAAATATTGTTGTTATAGAAAAACATACCATTCTTGAAATTTATGCTTCATTAATTTAATATATGTAAATGCTCCCAGATACTGTTAACAAAGTACTGTCAAAAAAGTTTTGAAAAAAGCTTTGTCATGCTTGCAGCAGAAATATTGGAAATATCTTTGTCATTATTGGTGATATTATGTTTGGAAAAACATCATTAATATTTGTTAATAAACAAAGTTTGAAAAAAGCTTTGTCATCTTGCAGCAGAAATACCAGAAATATCTTTGCCTATAGACCTTATGAAGCTCTGCCCCTTTTGAGCAGTGCACTCGTTGTCTTCTGTCTTTCCGTTTGTATTTCCGCAGCGTGAAAGTCATACAAATATATGAATAAACCGCTTGTTTTGAAATCTTCCCGGTCTACTGACATTTGTCATGAAATCCACTTCAAACATAACAATACATATAATAACTGTTGTTTACACTACAATAAGTAAATTCAGTTTTGTCAAAGACAAAATTCTAAAGATAGCTGCACACTTGTTTCTCTGATGCATAAAGTCTATAATGGAGGATATTTTGTTGGAGTATAGGGGACCTTTTAGTCAAAATGTTTGAGAACCACTGGCATACAGATTTGTAACAACATGATGGTGAGTGAATAATAGCAGAAATGTAATTTTTGGGTTAACTATGCCTTTAAATCACTTTAATTCAGTGTTATGTGGTCTCATTTTTGTTAATTAAAAGATTTGACATCATTTTAGAAAAGAGGTACTAAAATGTTACTGGGCTGGTACCTTTTCAAAATGTAGTACCTTTAAGGTATAATTATGTACCATTTAGGAGTAAATAAGGTACAAATATGTATCTTTCAGCCTTGCGGTACAGCCCCAGTGACAGCTTTGTATCTTTTTCTCTGAGAGTGTAGGCCAGATTCTCTGATTTTGAAACCTACACGCTTTGCTTAAGATCAAGAACATGTTATGTGTTTTTTTTAAAGTGATGTTTTCATTGCTAGTCTTAAAGGTGTGTTTCTGTTTTGTACAAAATGCATGCAAACCCCCCATCACAGCCTCACGGGGACGAGCATGACTGTCTTTAATAACCCCTTTCATTCCTTCTTATTACATCAACAGAGCTCATACAGCCATGACTCCAAAAAAGACTCGCACAGTCATGGTGACGCCAGGGTATGTGGACCTTTCTTAACCTTTTAACAATAACCACTAGACCAAACAAGTCTCCATGTTGCCTTTTAAAGGGGTTAAGAGGTCCATGTGGTGACTTTTGGTTTTTTAAGAATCGCTTTGTCCTCCTGCAGTGACTGTGAAGCCCTTCAGATGGCTCATGCAATGACCATATTCATACTGTGATGCCTTAAGTCATGTTTTGTTGGACGGAAAGCTGTAATGTTTGTTTTTGCCTCAAAGTCTCTTTAACAGGGGTTATTAAATACTGTCACACAATTACCCGGAAAAATGTCAGAGAATTAGGCAGTCATGTTGATTTGCTGCCCCACCAGAGAAAGCAATGAAGTATTTCCTGAAAAATGATACATCCATCTCTGTTGGAGGGGTGTAACAATAAACACACAGGAACCTAGACTGGTTATTACATACGAAAGGAATGTTGAGCTGCTTTCCATCATGTCCAGTAATTATTCAATGTCACTGCATGTGAATATTTTCTATGGTACGAAATTTGAAGCTTCACAATAGGAGATAAAGAAATGAATTGCAATGTATGCTTTTTTTCCTCATCAAAGACACAATAATATAAATTTCATGCTTACATATCAGTATGACCAATAATATTTGTGTGAAAAAAAAAAACAAAAACAAAAAAAAACAAAAGTAACAGTTTGTTTCCGTGCAGTTGAAAAGTGTTGAATGCAGAATTTTAGTCACACAGTCAGTGTTTTATTTGGTCATTGTTCAGTTTTTGGTGCTCTCAATCTTTTGTCTACTGCTGACACCTTTGTCCCTCTTACAGGCCAATCCAGACCCGAACACGTGTCTGGGTGTGTTTGGTCTCAGTCTGTACACAACAGAGCGAGACTTGAGAGAGGTCTTCTCACGTTACGGCCCTTTGGCCGGTGTCAATGTTGTCTACGACCAGCGAACGGGACGCTCTCGAGGTTTTGCCTTCGTTTACTTTGAGCACATCGATGATGCCAAAGAGGTACATCCCCAGCTGGAAATGACCTGTCAACCCAAGTTCGCGGTCTAAGCGGTTTAGTGATTCACTTATCTTAAGGACAACTTCGGATTACCTGTTGTAATCTAGTGAACACATTGACTTGTATAGGTAAAATCTGGAAATATAAGGCAATTTGTGATTTACAGGCCTGGAATAGTCATTAAAATGACAGTTTATTTAATTGACTACTATTGCATTCATGTCAAGTAAAACTTGCTTGAATGTAGTAGTAATGTCCTTTTTGTGAGTGAATGTTTCTTTTCAAATGATTCTTTTCAATATGTTAGAATGAATGATCAGTTAATAAATCGGTCTAAATTTGAATAATGAGCAGTACATTATTAAAGCCTTTATTAATCTGTTAACGTTAGTAGAACAACCAAGTTGTTCATTGTTTGTGTGTTTGTTTACAGTGCATTGACAAAATAAGATTTTTTTTGGTAACCAAATAGTTTTGGTGTCCATTGACTTCCATTTGTATGGATAAAAACATCATCTTTTATGGTCCATAGAACAAAAAGTCATACAGGTTTGGAATGGCAAGAGGATGAGAAAATAATGACAGAATTTCCATTTTAACCATCTCTTTAATCCTTAACGACACTAAGACATTTTTATTAATGTTTTTCAGACCTTCGTTGAGCACTCAAATGTTATTACATGCTCTGTGACTGTATATCCTGTATAAACAGACCATTTATCCCTCACTACAGGCAATGGAGCGGGCTAATGGCATGGAGCTGGATGGAAGGCGCATCAGGGTGGATTATTCCATCACCAAACGTCCACACACACCCACACCAGGCATCTACATGGGTCGGCCCACACAGTGAGTATTTTGCAGGCCAAAAAAACCCATTCTGACAAATACGCTGAACTAGTATGGGTGGTTTGTATTAAAACTTCAAATGTGACTCTTTTAGTAACGGAGGTGGGAGCAGCAGCAGCGGTGGTGGCGGCCGGAGGCGAGACTCATATTACGATCGTGGCTACGACAGATATGACCGTTATGACGAGTATGACTACAGATACAGGTAACATTGAATACATGCTGTAGTGTGTGAAACATACCTAGTGTTTATGTGACGGTTCTTGTGAATTCTGATCCCTTCTTCTCTTTTCCAGCAGGAGGCGCTCTCCGTCACCTTATTACAGCCGGTACAGGTCTCGCTCAAGATCTCGTTCATACAGCCCACGTGAGTGGATTTAAAAGCCTTGAGCAATATGAATTTTCCACATATGCCCAAATGCATGCCTGCCTGATAAGCCACAGCTTCTAGAGTGCATTACTCATGAAATCCCATTATTCACCAGTTTGCCCACTGAATCATGTACCATGTGATGGACAACATTTTAATTGTAGACTCATTCTAATAGAACGTTTGTGTTTTGCAGGACGATACTAAGAAGATCCTGAAGACTTCTTTCATTTTGCCTGTTTGCATTGAGTTATACATTTATAAAGACATGACGTACATGTAAACTCACTGTACTAGAGAAAGATTTGTTTAATAAATGTCTTAAATTGTAGACTTCCCCAGTATGCAAGTTTAAGGTTTGTGGAGATCATAAATACTGTTGTCATGGGGTTTTATGTGTGAGGTTTTTTTTGTTTGTTTGTTTTTTTGGGTGGGTAGTGTGCTCGTATGGTGTGATGAGTTTTCCTATACTGGGCATCTTTTAGCGGGTATGTATGTGGTACTAAGAGAGAGAGAGTGTGTGTGTGTGTGAGTTGCTGTACATCTGTGAGGCAGAGCATCATGTACTTGAGAAAGCAAGCTGAGATTGCCTCTGTTTATCTGTGACAAAATACTTTTATTTTCAGGATTGTGTTGCTTTGTTTCTTAAGAAATAAAAGACCTCAAAATAAATGTTCTTTTTATTCTGACAAGACATGCTTTGATGTGCTACTTAGTCTTTATAATGTTCTTCAAAGCTGAGAATACAAGCGTAATTTTTTTTCGGTAGTAATGTACTATACAGAAATTAATGTCAACTTGCCTAATGTCAGCATTTAATGTTGAATTTTAAAAACTACAGACAAAAAAAATTCTAAAATCACTAAGAAATTAGTTTTGCAGTGCAGTTTCTAGCAAGTAATTAATGTTTAATGTTTATGAAAGTGTGGTTAAGTCACAACTGTTTTAAACTTAACATTCCAATATCTGAAATGCAATAATTGGGTCATAATTATTTATTAATAACAGGTGAAAAGAAGGACATTGATCATTTGCAATGTTATCATACTGTTACAAGAAAATGTGAACAAAAATGTTTTTAAAATGTCTTTATTGGCACCTTCTATAAAGATTCGATACAAATCATACAGAAATAATTTGTACTACACAATGGTTGACAGTAACAATTTCATCATAAAAAATTCAAGTAAATGTTTTTGCATTTTTGTTAAACTGCTTGGAACATCACTAATAATAAATAACCAGTGATAAACACAACAGAATAAAACAGTACAAGTTCTCTTTAAAGTTGAACATTCCACTAAAGACACACTGAAGCAGTTATAAAACCAAACTGAGGAGCCCACGAATACAGCTGTTTTTTTCCAACCATACATGAGTTGCTTAAACATGGGTTGAATGCATGCTGCTGTCACTGTTTATAGTACGGTTAACATGAGATCAACTACAAATATGATAGCAATTGTATTTCAGGAGCACACTTTTCAATAAATATTGCATTGTATAATGCTTAACAGACCAATTAATTAACACTCGATTTGTTACAAATGTCATGACACATGAATTCAAATATGTTCATGTTTGAGTGAACAGCTGATCTTGAGATTTATACAGTGCCACTTCAGCAGTTAAAACTTTCTGTTAAGAGGCTTCACAGGAACTTACAAGAAGCTTTTGTTTGTGAATCTGCAAGTGTGTTTGAAATCAACCATATTAAACGACTAGAAAAGCACACAAGGTACTCCATTAGAGCAGTATGGAGCACTTGGCTACATTAGACTGTCGGCCATATTGTTTTCACCTATCCAGGGATTTCAGATCAGTGGAGTGGAAGAGTAAGGAAGTTCTGAGACAAGACCATTGCTTAGATTTCACTCCCTGGTGTGGCAAGGAAGTGACATGAGGCCAACACTCCTAAAATGTTATTAAAAGTACTTTTGAATATACATATAAATATGTGCAAACCAGTTTTCAGAGACTATAAAACACCTTGGTGGACCTAAAGTTCCAAGTCGCTAACTGCCTCTCTTGTAAGTCATTGAACTCTAATAATTTTGTTACTTCTCATTATATGAGGTCGTCCTTTAAGCAAAATCAACAAAATGCATCAGCTGTCAGTGTATTGTCATAATAATAATAAAGATCCTTTAATCACATCACATTTTTTTCTTAGTAAACATTTTTAATATGATCATACTTTATTCTTTCATTGTGCTGTGGCGCAATGAGTCAATAAACATCAAATTTGCTTAAATGTACACATACCATGTGTAGCTTCTTTGAAAAGAATTTTTTTTTTGCTTATATTAAATGTCATCTTCACATTTTGTATTTCTTTGCAATTGTTTGCTTTTTGAAACTCTTTAAAATCAATTACTTTAAAATAGTTAAATATGCATTAATATAATCTACATATTTGCTTGAGTAACTTTAACAAACCCAAATGTTGTAAAAAACAGACAACCCAAAAAAATAACATCCTCTCATATAAGTCAACTTGCACACAAAATAAGCCACATATTTAAAGTCACACTACTTCTGTACAACATCTTAAAATATTTTTCTGGTTCTACTATTTTTATTCCTATGTTTTCAGACCATCTCAGCAATTAAAATGACTGTTGGGTGCAGTAAATAACAGTTTTTACTCTGTAGAATCTCCTTGAATTTCCTTCAATGCACATTATCAACTTGGTCACCTATAAACATATTTCCAACCAGTGGACACATGTAAAAAATGAACCAAATGCATTTCTACATCAAAAAAACAGTCCATACCAATTATTTCAAATGGACATGAGAAAATGAGAGCACACTATATGACCTCCCATGTCTTCAATGGCAACCACACCCATTAACACAGAAAAAATACAGTATCCATTTCTGAATTAACTCAAAATGCTATAAACTCTGGCCTTAATTTAAAACCACTCAAAATATCACAGCTTGCAAAGCACAGTTTATTCTTATTTTTGTGGTTTACAAAAATAATTTCCAGGAACAGAGGGCATTCTTAACCCTTAACACCAATGTAGGCTATTAAACACTTTATATTTATTAACGTGTGTGACAGGTCTATCTCGCTTTGTTCTGCTTGAGACAATGAATATAGGACTGGACTTGTTTTACAGGTCTGCTAAGATCTTCAGACGTTACGTACTGAACACAAACAGGCCTCTAACCAAGCATGTATTAAACATTTAAATAAAACCTCATATTATTTCCAATTCTCTGTTCGTTAGCTTGCAAAGAGGCCCTGATAAAATTTGCAGTGCTTTGGTTTTTGAGGCCCCACAGTCAAAGGTCAGGCCCACCTCATCACACAGGTTACGCTAACTTGTTTTTGTTCTTAAAATGATTTGAGACAAATATTCGTATATCTCAATTTTGTTTTCAGCTCAGTAAAAGATAAATGAAAATAAACATATGAATTTTAACAGATACTCAGAAACTTTACAAGGATAGATTATTTATATAGGCCATGGCCTACAAACAATTTATGTAGGCCAAGGTTTGTTTATTTTTTGGATCACTATAATCATCGTTATTTCATAATTGCTTAATAAAATACCAGTATCTCAAAATAAAATATCAAAGAAAATATGTAAAACTTCCAACTTTACATAGTGTAAAGCACACATTTTTGATTACATAAATTTAAATTTGACATTTCAAAAGTCAAAAACATTCTTTTAACATTCTTAAAAACAGCGAAACAGTATAAAGTTAATGAAAAACCAGATGAACGTACGTAAACTAAATAACTAATGACTAAACACTCAACACATTCCTTAGGATGATATTAGTAGCCTAAAGAAGTTTTTTGTATGAAATTGTAACGCAAACATATGAACTATATGAGTTCTTTGATATAAAAACAGGAAGCAGGTTAGAAAAACTATTGGAAGATGTGAATCAGTACCGCCATTTTATGTATAAATACACGGTGGTTAATACAGCCAAGAGCATAAACATCGACTAAATTGTCCAAAAAAATAAAAAAATCCTTAAACATAATCCACAGGAAAGAAGTAGTAGTCAGTTTCCAACAAATTACTGTTTCAAAATCAACCTTTACACGAAACAAAGCTGGCTTGCTATACACAAAACTTCTATGAAAGTTTCTGAAAGCAATTTTTTTTTGCATAAACATGGCGATAACTGCACACAATGTTCCATACATTCGCTCAGCATGGAGCATAGGCTGAAACCACGCAAATAGTACTTGAAACAGTATAAAAAATACATTTTAACTTACAGAGTGCTTAATTCCGGTGTTCTTCAACGAAAGCGAAGACTGCAGTTTTTGCTTTTGTTAGCCTTTTGTCTGTACATGATATATAGGCTACGTTTAAAACGTATTTATGTTACCGTTTGAGTCCCTTAACCGATTTAAACTACAAATTTTCCCGGTGCTTTTAAGGAAAGCCCGTAGATGTTTTTCGTCCAACCGACATATACTACCCTTAATCCGCATACTAGCCTACATAAACAATGTTTTCCTATAGAAAACGTCTCCCTTGACGGGTGGAGCAACTGGTCGCATTTCTTTCCAATAACATGCATTTAAAGGAACCTCGCAAACATGCTGTACCAATGTAGGTTTAGTGATTCTATAAGGTACGTATTCATTATGAGTCTATATAAAAGTTTACTATAGGAAATGGACGGTGCAAAAGGAGGGCAATGGTATGAAAATGAGCTTCCGATCTGACCAAAGAATGAGGGGAGGAGAATCTCCACATGTGTGCTAGACAAAAGGACTGGGTATCTAAAGGCACTGCATAAACTAAGAGATTCCGCCACATCTGTAAAGAAACAACCAAGTTTTCAGCACCAGAAAACGTTCAATATATAAAACATTCATGTGAATTGCCTCGAAATACCTCATGAAAACGAAGTCCTCCTCCATATTTTCTTTTCTTTGCATGTCTTTTACCTTTTAAACTCAAACAGAAAGAAAATGTATGGTGCATAATATGTTCCGGTTTCTAATTTTGAAACTGGATGAAGTAATTCCACCCCGTAACAGACTTTTTTGTGCCTGGATTTGTACCGAAGAGCTGTGGATGAAAACCAATGAATGAACAGTCGATGCAGCAGTCAGCGAGAGTAGTAAAGCAGAAAGGAGCTGCGCTCTCATTGGTTTCCTATTGGACCAATAGGAGCGCATCATGTGCGTGCCATTCTACAGTAGTATTTCAGTTGTGCGAGCTATACTACTGGCATCCAGGCCCATGATGTCTGACTTTACCCAAAATAACACATTGAGAAATCAGATGTTACTTTTTACACTTTTAGTTGCCATTTAAAGTTCATATCTATGGCATTTAAAAAAAAAGCTAGTTCTATTCAGATATAAAACAACTTAATTAGGATTTCAGGGCTCTTCGTACAAAAGATTTTAAATGAGCAACGTGGCGGCTTTACTGCTGATATAGAACAAAACATGATATATGGCCTACTCTATTTCAGTGTGTTTCTGTATGTGTTAGAAAAGCTAAATAAATATTGGTAAGACAGAATCTGAAGAATCGTCGAGAAAAAAAAGAGAGAAACCGCCATTGCTTATGCCATAAAAAAATATTATTTTGGAAAGATGGCCAGGGCTGAAAATTAAACAAAGTTAAATTAATTAAATAAAATAAAGATGAACGTGTACACTGGGGAAAAAAATTATACTACATTTTTTAAGGTAAGTGGTTGCAAACAATTTATTTTAGCTACATTTAATTTAAAAAAATATGTTGAAAGTTAGTCAACTAAATTTGTTTATTTAAATGTAGCTAAAATATATTGATTGCAACCACTTACCTTAAAAACCGTAAATTCAATGAATCATTTTTTTCAGTGATATGAGAAGTTTAATTAGCAATGTCAAACAAGGATTAAATTAATTCGAAACCATAACATGAGTACTCTTAAGGACATTCCCAGTTTATTTTAAGTCATAATTTTATCTTGAACAATATGCGTGCTTAAGGTTGTTAATATTGTAATAGAAAATTGTAAAAATGTATCAAACATAGCATAGTCTTTGGTTCAAATTAAATTAAACGTGTGTAGGCGTCTTCTGCCGCTTGGTAAATCAAAGACGAAAATATTTTAGGAATATTTCATTTCATTTCATTTAAACGCCAGCTAACATACCAAATAAGTTACCTAAATTCACTCAAATTAAATTGCTAGGACGCGCCAACACGTAAACAAAAACAGAAGAAAAATCCAGACGTGACCGTCTGATCTAGCCTACGCTTTACTTTCGGCCTTATGGAAGGGAATTTATTAGTCATTTGTTCAAACAACCCCCAAGCAGTGCCGCATATCTCGCGGATTCCAATAAGAGCGTAAAATCTGAATTCGTCCTAATTATCAGAAATCTCTCGAACGTGTCATACCCTAAACTTGCGATGCAAATATTATACAACTTGAATATTTATAAAACCGACTTTATATGCGTAGACAAATCTTTTAAAAGAAATCCAGCACGACCTATGTGCGTATGTGTGTGTGACAGAAAAAGACAGGGGGGGGGCGCATAAGGGCGTGGGCCAAGTGTAAATGTCTCCGATTTACGTGGAAGGTCGAGCGATTTGCAGGCCGCATATCCAGATATTATCCAACTCCAGTCTTTTTCTGTGGAACAGTGAAAGAAATGTGGCGAATTTTCGGGGAAGAAGTCTAAAGTATATTGCATGAACCAACACACAGGCCTGTGATCTCCTCCCCGCTGTGCCAGAAGGAGGCCCGCCTTAACCACTCGCCATTACGACTTTTCTATGTTCCGCATGGCCCTCCCCTTTCTTTAGGCACCGGAAGTGTATAATTCGCTTTGTTCAATCTGGTTAGGTCACGTTACACTAGGCCACAGTTGTCAAA
>JAFVLL020038298.1:65000-71290 GCA_021397915.2 Tor tambroides | reverse complement strand
TATGCGTCAGTGCACATTTATCTAGGTTAAGCGTTTAAACTAACATTGTGGAGCTGTTTTATAACTGTAGATTTAATTTTAGACAAGTCGTGATGATTTGAGAAGGCTAAATTTGTCAAACATAGGCTATGATCAGCCTGCCGGTCTGCCGCTGGCCGCTTGGTCGTTACTTTAAAAAACAAAAACTTACATTTAACGAATAAAAAAATGCTCAACTTTTTTCTAAATTAACTTAATAAAATAACGAAACGAAATACAATCACTTTGCCATTTCATACAAAACTGAAGTATTTTAATAGCTGAAACAGTAGTATAAGCTGTTTTTGGGAGAAGGGGAAAAAAAGACGGGCTAGGGTCGGACTCGGGCCGGTAATTCTGATAAGCCGTCGGACACGGGCCGGGCTAGGGCCTGAGCGTCTCGGGCCAGGGCCGGGCTAGGGCCTAAATTTTAGGCCCGTGCAGGGCTCTAACTTAAATATGCCATGGAGGGATATATAAAAGATATTAACATAAATATGTAAAAATACAGATCACAATGCAAACGGGAGAATTGTGCTACTGTTGTCACGATCGCAATGACACTTAATGTTTAACTTAATGAGAGTATGACATCCAGAAAATGAATGTTTTCATCTTCATTGTGATTGGGGTTGAATGCTTAGGGACAGTTTGCTCTGTTTTTGTTGGGTTTAGGAAATGGAATAAAATAAGTGACATTTCCTATCCTCGCAGGATAACTGGAATTAGTGTTACAAGTACCCTAGGCACGTTGTTTTTCCATTTTTCTAGCATAAACACCATTAAACAGATGCGAGCTTTGGATCTCCCAGTGTTTCTCTGTGGCGCTGAAACCTAAAGATGTCCGAGTTCGGTTCCCCGTGCAACTGATACTCGACTGCCATTGGCTCATCTGCGTTCGAGGGGAGGGGCTTACCGATAGGTCAATTATCCATAAAGTCTGGACTACCTGCATAATAATAACAATAATAAGTAAAAAATGATGTTGATAAATGATTAAAAAGCAATATTAACATAATATGTAATAATGTTAATTAAAGTAGTATAATCCAATAATAATAATAAGAATAATAATCAAAGATATAGGGTAAAATGTATATATTATATAAAAATAATATATTTTTTGTACTATTTATATGATTTATTACATCGTATAATACATTATTTTAATTATTATATTATATTATATTATATTATATTATAAAAACAAAGCTCCAGGCGAAGTTTCTCCTTGAGATGTCTGTGCAGACGTGAGGGTTAGAGTCATGAAAGCAGACGGATTGACTCTGTCATAATAAGGACAGCTGTCCTGCCGCAGAGAGCAATTACAACACATCTGCCCATTCTCATCCATCGCTCATCCATCATGTGAAAGTCAGGGGCCGCGCTGTTCACCAGGAGCCAAATAACCTGATTCACCGCCAGAGCTTCTCTATGATCAGTCTCCGTCAATCACCACTGAGCAGCATCAGACCTCGTTTAACAGCGCAGATGCTCTGAAAACCTTTGACTCCCGGGTTAGACAAAAACTCAGCCATTCCCCAAAACTGCTTACAAAGACTTCAATGAATTGTTCACCTAAAAAGAAATCTTTTACTCATGTGATGTTTCAAACTTACCTATAACTAACTTTCTTCCATGAAACACCTGGAATAGAATTTTTGAATAATATATTTCAAGTCTTCAGAAGCCACACAATAAAATGATGTTTAAATAATAATAACAATTATTGATTTTAAATTAATAGCATTATTATTAATAATATTAATAATGTTATAATATTATATTATTATTATATTTGTAATAATTATATTATTATAGTACTGTTAATAATATTAATAATAAATGAATATCATTGCCCATTTTTAACTTAAATTTATTTTTACTGAAAATTGAGTGAATCATTGTAATAATGGCCATTTTAATACTATTAATGATGCTAAATGATTTGCAAAATAAAATGAGTAAAAGAAAACATCATTACATGATAATTTCTGTTTTATTTTGTAAATATCTTTGTAAAAGTGTGGTTCATGTGAGGATCTTGGTTGCAGAGCTGTAATTAATTGCAGCAGCTTTGCAGGGATTGTAGAAAGGATTGGGAAAATTGCTTTCAGTGCAAATCCTTTTGATTTGTATCTTTCCTGATTTCAACTCAATCATCTTGTTGATGTCCATTATCTAATACCTTTACAAGTGTTTATTAACATTTTATAAGCATTATTAACTAACTAGAACTGTTGAACAAGTTCTACTGGAAAATTTGACAGTGTCTAATGATTAATAATCACTAGCATACGATTCAGGATTCAAAAAGATTGTGTATAAATATTCCAAAAATTATACCAATATATGTATTGACAAAAGGCTATTTCATTGGGAGAAAGTTACTAAAATACTAAATCAGTTGTCCATTAAATGTAGAAACTTACAGTAAAAGTTCTTCAAAAATGTTACAGTAAAGTTCTACAGTACAGTATGTTTGTAGAATTTAAATACATGCACATGAACGACAACGACAATAAAATTCATAGAACCATCTGTTACCCACTTAATGCGGGACGCATCATCGAAGGCTTTGCATAAACAGTCGATTATATTAAGAATTGAAAAGCTGTCCGAAACAAACCATTATGAATAACACAGTTAGAAAATGGAAAAGGGTCCTCTCCACACAATTCTGGCTTTTTGTCTGTAGCTAATGATAAAATTCTAGCTTGATGAAGCATGAGTTATTTGCGCTTGTGTGTGTGTGATCTGCATTAGTACAAGTCAGTGGTTTGCTGGCACACATTTCGCCCTTTCACAATACATTTGCAGGTGTTTTGATTGCAATGATGTATTCAAGAAACCCCAATTATATTTGAATAATTATATATTGTTCCTTAATTTGCATAAAAGGGGAATTGTTAACTTACATTAAGAAAAAAAAGAGGAAATGAATATTTTTTTGTCTTTTCATTCATGCCTTATTTCATTCGTTTTTTCAATTTCCTAAATGAACGGAGTGGGACAAACAAAAGGAGGGATGGCTGAATTTCAATTCAAGTGAAAAGGCAAATTTTGTCGCCTGTTGTTCCATCCAAACATTAATGCAGAACTCCAATTAAAGGCATCACATCCGTCTTTGATGCGTCTCTGTGTGATTCGCTGTGGTTTAAAGCCTCTCTGCTGGAGTGGACGGTGCTGAGGAGCTCAAACTGTTTGAGTGCTGCTCTTCTGCCTCTCTCAACCTGATGTCAGTGTGTCCCATTTACAGTAATCACACTCTCTGTGAGGCTGCACACAGAGCGTGCCTTCTCAAGCCCCCATTTCATCTGTAGAGGACAGAGATGGAGTGCGTATAGGGCCCTTTATGACAGTAATGTGCTTTGTGACCGTAATAATGATGATGATGGTGGTGATTATGAATGTGATTATCTTTATGTAATCCATTGGTCCAAAAATATTCTTTGTCTCAGGTGACTGCTGAGCAGAAAGTTTACCGTAGCTGTAATTGATGTGACACACATAATAAACAGGTCAAACATGACTGTAAAAACTGTCTGGTTGATCGTTTGATTCATTGGTTGGATTACAGTAATGACTAAATAAATAAACGTTCTACATCTGTTACTCTTTGTTTTTTTCTGTGGAATGCAAAAGAAGATATTTTGAAGAATGTTTAAGCAGTTTTTTTCAATATAAGTCAATAGGGTCCAAAGCAACAATGTTGCCATCAGGCTTGGTTTTCATTGTATAAAACAAAACAAAACACGCAAAACACACAAATAACACTACAAAAAGTAACACATAAAACACCACACAAAATACACAATAACACTCAACAAAAAATAACATGTAAAACCACACACAAATAATGCAATAAATGCACAACACAAACAAAATGCAGAAAACAATGTGGAAAACAACACAACAAACAAAACAATTGTTCAAACAACACAAAACATGCAGAACAATGAATAAAACAATGCACAAAATAACACAACACAAAAAACAACATAAGACAAACATGCAACACAAACAAAAACACACAAAACATGCAACACAAGAAACAAAACACAAAAACAATAAAATAACTCAAAAATAAGACAACATACAAAAAAAAACACAAAACATGCAATACAAACAAACAAAACAACACAACAAACATGCAACAAACAAAACAACACACAAAACATGCAACTCAACAAACAAAACACAAAATAACACAACAAACTCGCAACAAACAAAACACAAAACAACAGAACAAACATGCAACAAACAAAACAACACAAAACATGCAACACAACAAACAAAACAAGACAAAACATGCAACTAAACAAAACAACACAACATAAAACAACAACAAACAAAACAAATAAAACAACAAAACTACACAATACATACACAAAATACAACACAAAATAAACATATACTAAACAAAACACAAATGTACATTAAATACAACACAAAACAAAGCACAACACACAAAACAACATGCAAAACAACACAACAGACAAAACATGCAACACAAACAAAACAACTCAACAAACATGCAACAAACAGAACAACACACAAGACATGCAACTCAACAAACAAAACACAAAACAACACAACATAACACAACAAACAAGCAAACAAAACAACACACAAAACATGCAACACAACAAAATAACATGCAAAACAACACAATATAAAACAACAAACACACAATGCAAACAACACAACAAAACAACATGCAAAACAACACAATATAAAACAACAAACACACAATGCAAACAACACAACAAACAAAACACAAATAAAATAAAACTACACAATACATACACAAAGCACAACAAAAAACAAACGTGTACGTTAAACAAAACACAAATGTACATTAAACACAACACACAAAACACTCAAAACGCTCAAAACAAAACAATATACAAATATACAAAGCATGAGGGTGAGTAAATGATGACAGATTTCTATTTTGGGTGAACTATCACTTTAAGAGCACTATTGACATAAATTGGGATACACTTAAAGAGTTCTGTCACTTTAAGAGCACATAATATCAGAGTAAGCTGCGTCCTATTTACATCACAATGGCACTTCTCTGTCGTATTCTCCTCACTATTACCATAAAATCCTTTACAACATGCAATAACATAACATTTCCTCACACTTTATGGCTTTATGCACATCTTGTGTAATGATGATGTGGTTGACACTTCCTCTGATAGTATTCTCATTGATATTTGTACAAATAAATGTGGCTTTTGCTTGTTGGTGATATATCGTTCTTGTTGAGATTTGATCTTAATTGAGTTCTTCCACACAGAGTGCAAGTAACTTTACAACTGTTAAAAATGTCCTATTTTATTTATAAATATATTAGGTAATAAAAATGATATTTCTTCATGGTTGGTGGGTTGATTGGCTGGTTAAATGATTGATTGGATAGTCAAATGAATGAGTGTTTATTTTTTTGAATGGATGAATATTATTTTGGTTTGTAGATTTGATTGATTAAACTTATTTTTCTATTAATAAACCTGATTATAGATAGAGAATCTGGAGAAATTAAATGGGAGAGAAGAAAAGACACATGATGAATGAAGTACAAACAAATGTTTTTGATCTTCATTACAAGTGTTTCTGCATGTCAAGGGTTAATAAAACAGTCAATGTAGCAGCAGCTAAAACGTTTTTTACACTCTTGTATATTATATTTCACACAGAAAATCTTTCTCACTTTTCAGTGCCTCACATAATGAGGAGCTGATTATTAGTTTTTGTATTATGAGTGCTGTTGAAAATGTCAGTTAAATTTTATTTTTGAAAAGGGTTTTACTTACACGGCAAGATTGTCAAGGCTGTGTCGCTCTTGAAAGATTAAAACACAATCAGCCAAGTAGTCACTGAAAACTTAACGGAGAAAATCTTTAGTTCGGTGACAGTAAATGTGTTAATGATATGATTTGTATGAAAGTGTCATGTATGAGACTCTAACTGAGGGGGAATCCCTGAAAAATACATTTGAATATAAATGAAAATTATTTAAATAAAAAGACTATGGGCCAGTTTTACTAAACAGGGCAAATTAGCGCGAGAGCGCAATTCCAAAAGAGCGCTGATGGGTGTGGAAATATCTGCGGGTGGTTTACTAACAACCTGCAAATTAAAGAATGCAGAAACAACATCTCATTTACATATCGACCAACGCAATATACCAAGCGCAGTGCAAATTAGAGTAGTCACAAATAAAGAATAAAGAAATAAAGAAGCCACAGTACATGGAGGGT